>PVJL010004006.1:0-141239 GCA_004026885.1 Lyroderma lyra
GAGACCAGACAGGGGCTCGAGGAATGGGAGGCCATGGAGTGGGGCAGCGGGGAGCTGGGGGGAGCTGATGGGCAGGAGGAAGGAGAAAGCACAGAGCCGGACTGGGGTGGCCGCACCGGGTCCCCAGGAGCGAGGGGCAGGGCTCTCAGCAGAGCGTCCCACTGCCCTCCCCCCCCCACCCCGTCCCTGTCACCCTCACCCTCTCCACGGGGCGCCCGCTGGGGGGCAGAGGGAACCACCGCCGACAAGAAAGCTTCGCACACTCCGCCCTCCTGTGTGTTGGGAGCCAGGCCCCAAATGCGGTCCGGGAACCCTGAGGCTCGTCCTCACTCGCCGAGCTCTAAGCCCTGCTGGGCCTCGTCTTTAACTATGAGTGTTCGGGCTAGAAGGCCCTTGAGACAGCCCAGCTCAGACCTCTGACTCTTGGGGTGCACCACAGACACCCCTACCTGGGATTCGGAACCCGGCTGTGCCTAACCGTGAGATGCCTGGGGTTCAGGTCCCTGCTGTGCCCCCCACCTCCCCCCACCCCCACCTGGGAGGGGTTGGTGGCCAGCGGGGAGCCCAGGTAGGGGCTGGGCAAGGCTCCCGGTGGACGTGACAGGCCCGCCCTCTGGTGATCCCAAAGGGCGTTTCCGCTCCACGGAAAACGGTCACCCGTGTGGGGACCTGCCTCGCCCTGGCGAGGACCTCATCATACGTCAGGGTGCCCCGGGGCCACTCTCCGGGGGCTCTGCCAGGGAGGACTGATGTTGATAAAGGCAGGTCCCGTTTGCCCACCGGAGGTCTGGGCATCCCTTGGGGGGCCCGAAGGACAGAGCCGCACGGCCAGCAGTGCCCTTAGCAAGCCCAGTGATTCTGGGGCAGCCAGGGCCTGCCTTGTGGGGTGGCTCCCTAGGCCCTGAGTTCAAGACTTGCCACGCACCAGGTCTGCAGGTGGCAGATGAGGTCCGGAGATGGCTGGCACCACAGGGCCCTGGGGCGTGCACCCTGCCGCTTGTCCCAGAGACCAGCCGCCCCCCGAGGCCTCCAGCCCCATCCTCACCTCTGTCCCTTCTCCTCAGAAGGATGGCGGACGCCCAGACGCAGGCGGCCCCCCTGCCACCCGTCCGGACAACGGAGGACCTGCCCCCGCCGCCCCCCAAGGAGTCCTTCTCCAAGTTCCACCAGCAGCGACAAGCCAGCGAGCTTCGCCGCCTGTACAGGCACATCCACCCCGAGCTGCGCAGGAACCTGGCCGAGGCGGTGGCCGAGGACCTGGCCGAGGTCCTGGACGCCGAGGAGCCCACGGAGGGCGACGTCCAGTGCATGCGCTGGATCTTTGAGAACTGGCGGCTGGACGCCATTGGGGACCACGAGAAGCCGGCTCCCAGGGAGCCCGTGCCCGGTGGCGACGTCCAGGCCACTTCCCGCAAGTTTGAGGGCGGCCCCTTTGCCGCGAGCACAGGGCCGGGGCCGGCCGGCGGGGACGTGCGTGCAGCCCGCCGGCTGTTTGAGACCAGGCCCCTAGGTGAGCTGAGGGGCGGGGACGAGGCCCCGGAGGCCCCGGCCAGGGAGCCGGCGGCCAGCGGGGACGTCCGGGGCACCAGGATGCTCTTCGAGACGCGGCCACTGGACCGCCTGGGCTCCCGCCCGTCCGCCGCGGCGCAGAGCCCCCTGGAGCTGCGCTCGGAGCTCCAGGAGCTGAAGGGCGACGTGAAGACGACTCTGAGGTGGTTCCAAACGGAGCCGCTGTGTGCCATCCAGGACGCGGACGGCGCCATCCACGAGGTCAAGGCTGCGTGCCGGGAGGAGGTCCACGGCCACGCGGTGAGGTCGGCCCGCTGGCTCTTCGAGACGCAGCCACTGGACACCATCAACCGGGACCCCGGCCCCGTGAGGGTGATCCGGGGCATCTCCCTGGAGGAGGGCGCCCGGCCGGACGTGAGCGCCACACGCTGGCTCTTCGAGACACAGCCCCTGGACGCCATCCGGGAGGTCCTGGTGGACGAGAAGGACTTCCAGGCGTCCCCAGACCTCATGCCTCCCGGCCCTGACGTCCGGCAGCAGCGGCATCTGTTCGAGACCCGGGCGCTAGATACCCTAAAGGGGGACGAGGCGGCCGGGGTGGAGGCCCCCCCCAAGGAGGAGGTGGTCCCCGGTAACGTCCGCTCCACCCTGTGGCTCTTTGAGATGCAGCCCCTGGACACGCTCAGCGGCAAGGTCCAAGTGGGTCACCTGCAGCGGGTGGGGGCCCAGGAGGGGGAGGGGCTCACGTACGGCCACGTGACCAGCGGCAGCTCCCCAGCCCTGTCCCTCTCTCAGACTGGCCCTCAGAGGGATGAGGTGAAAGGGGACGTGAAGACCTTCAAGAACCTTTTTGAGACCATCCCCCTGGACAGCATCGGGCCGGGCGAGCCTCCGGTCCCCAGCAGTGTACGCGGGGCAGAAGGCAAGGACCCCGCTGGGCAGTCCCAGGACACAGGGTCCCCAGTGTATGCCGTGCAGGACAGCAAAGGCCACCTGCATGCCCTGACCTCTGTCAGCAGAGAGCAGGTAGTCGGAGGTGATGTGCAGGGCTACAGGTGGATGTTCGAGACCCAGCCCTTAGACCAACTGGGCCGAACCCCCGGTACCGTCGACGTGGTGCGGGGCATCACGCGGCAGGAAGTGGTGGCCGGAGACGTGGGCACAGTGCGGTGGCTCTTCGAGACGCAGCCCCTGGATGTCATCCACCAGCGGGAGCGGCAGGAACGGCAGGAAGAAGAAGGAAGGAGCCCGGCAGGTCCCCCGCCTGAGGCGCCCCCCAAGGGGGACGTGCAGACCATCCGGTGGTTGTTCGAAACGTGCCCCATGAGTGAGCTGGCGGAGAAGCAGGGCTCGGAGGCCCCAGATCCCACAGCTAGGGCCGAGGCGCGGTCCTGCACCTGGATGTTTGTGCCCCAATCCCTGGACGGACCGGAAGGCTCCCGGGAGCAGCACCTGAAGGTCAGCCAGGTCCAGGCTGGAGAAGGCCAGACAGACAGACACGTCTTTGAGACCGAGCCTCTGCAGGCCCCGGGCCCGCCCCGCGGAAGACGGGTCGTGCGGTACTGCAGCCGCGTGGACATCCCTTCAGGACAGGTGTCTCGTCACAAGGAGCTTTTCCAGGCCCTGGAGGCAGGCAAGAGGGAGGACCAGGCCCCGAGGGCGACCCCTGAGCCCATCGCCGCAGGCTCGGTGCACAAGTTCACCTGGCTCTTCGAGAACTGCCCCATGGGCTCCCTGGCAGCTGAAAGCATCCGAGGGGGCGACCTCCAGGAAGAGCAGCCCGAGGGCCCGGCAGGCAGCGGGGCACGGGAGAGACAGGAGACGGCCGTTGAGGGGACCCTGCGGACGCTGCACGCCACGCCTGGCCTCCTGCACCATGGGGGCATCCTCATGGAGGCCCGGGGGCCGGGGGAGCTCTGCCTCGCCAAGTACGTGCTCCCAGGCCCAGGGCAGGGGGCACCCCACATACGGAAGGAGGAGCTAGTGTCCGGTGAGCTCCCCAGGATTGTCCGCCAAGTGCTACGCCGGCCGGATGTGGACCAGCAGGGGCTGCTGGTGCAGGAGGACCCGGCGGGCCAGCTCCAGCTCCAGCCACTGAGGCTTCCCGGTCCGGGCGGCAGCGGGAACGTGGAAGACATGGACCCCGAGCTGCAGCAGTTGCTGGCTTGTGGCTTGGGCACTACCGTGGCGAGGACTGGGGTGGTGATGCAGGAGACAGAGCAGGGCCTGGTCTCACTTACCGCCTACTGTCTGCAGCCCTGGCTGACCAGCAGGGCCCCCGAGAGGAGCAGTGTGCAGCTGCTGGCCAGCTGCATAGACAAAGGAGACCTCAGTGGCCTGCACAGTCTGCGGTGGGAGCCACCAACTGACCCCAGTCCCGTGCCAGCCAGCGAGGGGGCCCAGAGGCTGTCCCCGACAGAGAGCATCATCCGTGTCCCCCCACTGGACCCCATCATGGGGATGGGGCATCTGAGAGGCCCCGGGGCCACCCCTGACCCCCCACGGGCCGTTGGAAAGGCAGTCGCTCTGACAGGCAAAGAAAAGCAAGAAGACACTTGCGTTGGGCAGACAGGGATGGCAGCTCGGGCAAAGCCGGAAGGAGCCACGACGACGGCCGCAGCGCCCGGGGCCCCAGACCTTCAGGCTGCCATGCAGAGTCTGCGGATGGCAACGGCCGAGGCCCAGAGCCTGCACCAGCACGTTCTGAATAAGCACAGGCAGGGCCCCACCCAGGGGACCACCTCCACACCCGTCCAGGACAGGCCTCCGCAGGCACCGGCCACCGCCACGGGCTCTGCCCACAGCAGCACCTGGCCCGTGGTTGGAGGTGACCCCAGGATCCCAGCAGCCCCCAGAAAGGTCAGTGGGAAACAGAAAGCACTGCCCGGAGGGCTGCCTGGAGGGTGGGTGACTGTTCAGGACAGCATCTACACTGCTCAGCCCATGAGGACCTTTGACCTACCTGGGGGTGACCAGTCCTGTAAGAGTGAGCCCCCTCCACGGGGCGAGGAGACTGCCCTCTCCACCCAGGCTCCCGGCCCACTCCACGAAGGCCCCGGCCAGAGCCTCAGGCCAGGGCAGGAGCAACCTGGGGCCGGCACGCAGAAGGCCTGGGGGCCTCCAGAGAAAGGAATGGCAGGAGTGGGCCCAGCAGGGCTTCGAGCTGCCGAGACCACCCTGAAGGCTGCCTCCGTAGCCCACCACACCCTGGCCTCTGGGCCTCGGGCCGCAGGTGCCGACCTGCACTCCCATAATGCCTCTGTTCCTCCTCCTCCTCCTCTCCCAGCTGCTGTGACGGGACCCGACTTCCCAGCCCAAGCCCGCCGTGATGAGGACTCCATCCAGCAGGCCTCCGGGCCCCTGCAGGACCCCCTTCTCTGCTCCCGCAGCAGCCCTGCTGGCCGGAGGACCCCCGAGGAGTCACAGACAAAGGCCCTGGAGCTGGAGCCTACCAAGTCCCCAAGGAAGAAGCCCCAGTTGCCCCCCAAACCTGCACATCTAAGCCAGCTCCCCCCTCCTCGGAGGCTGCCCAAGTCCTCAGCTCTGTCTCCCGGGCCCTTCCGAGGAGGGTACAAGCAAGGTGAGACAGATGCAGCCATCCCCTGGCCCGCAAAGATCCCCAACACTGCAGGCCAGGGGCGTGGGTCTCTGGCTGGATGTCCCAGTGGTCAGAGCCCGCCTAGCCCCAGCACCGTGGCCCCCAAGCCCACCCAGAGTCAGGCCATGGGCAGCTGCTCCCGGAGCCCTGGCCCCCTCAAGTCCTCAGCTCTCAGCAGCAACCCTGCCTCACTGCAGCAGGGCCCCAGCCTCCTCGGAGAGAACCCTGTGGAAGATTCCCCGCAAGGGGCTCCCGAGAGACCCGAGATTCAGCCGGAAAGCCAGCAAGAGCTCCAGGGCCTCCTGAACCAAGTGCAAGCCCTGGAGGAGGAGGTGGCAGGCGGTGTGGACGTGCGGGCGCTGCGGAAGCTCTTTGAGGCTGTGCCCCAGCTGGGAGGGGCCCCTCAGGCCGCTGCCACCCCCCGCAAGCCCAAACTCTCAGTGGAGCAGGCCTTTGGGGAGCTGACAAGGGTCAGCACGGAGGTGGCCCAGCTGAAGGAACAGACCCTGGCCAGGCTGCTGGACATTGAGGAGGCTGTGCACAAGGCCCTCAGCTCCATGTCTGCCCTCCAGCCTGCGGCGAACCCCAGGGGCCATCCCCAAGGCCTCCCAAAGGAGCACAGAGCCTGTGAGGTCAGTGTCGTGGGCAGCAGTAGAGCCAGCCCCGACCGCTCAGTTCGGGAGGCCAGGGGTCAAACTGCAGTCAAGAGCCAAACTGAGGTCACATGTCGCACCGAGGCCCAGAGTCAAGCCAAGGTCAGAAATCACACAGAAGACAGGGGTCAAGTCGTCTCGGCTGCCCCTTCCACCTGGAGGCTGGAGATGCTGAGAGAAGGCTCGGGCCCCCCTCGAGTCTCACCTTCCAGGGGAGAGTCACCCTCTTCCTCAACCTTCATCGCCATCGAGTCGGCCACAAGGAAGCTTCCGGAGGCTCCCAGCCCCAGGGACAGCCCGGAGGTCCCGCAGTGCACACAGCAGGCCCAGGATGTGGGCCAGAAAGACGCCCAGGACAAGGAGGAGGTGGCCCAGCGCTCTGCACAGCCCAGGCCTGCCCTTGGGTCAGCCGGTCCCCTGCCCGGCGTGAGGCGGAATGTTCCAGAGCGTCAGACGAGGCTGCTGGTTCCCAGGGCCATGGAGCCGTGAGAATTGTCGCCGAGCAGTATGAGGTGGTGGACGAGGGCCGGAGCACGCTGCCCACATCCTCCAGCACGGTCACAGAGCAGGCAGAGCCGCCCCGGGTCCCCAGTCCCCACCTCGGGCCGCACGCCGTCCCCTCGTCACGGCAGTTCCTGCACAGCCCAGGCCGGCTCAGCGCAGAGGGCCCCCGGGCGTCGTGCCCAGTCCCAGCCTGCAGCCCCGTGAGCCCCTCCGCCTCCCACCGCAGCTTGCCACCTGCCCCCGGGGACTGAGGCGGGTGCCGACCTCCTGGTGGGAGTCCAGGACCGAGCAGCAGGGGCACCCTGGGAAACCTGCGGGCGGCCTCGCTCTCTCCGGCTTCGGCAGTCGGCCCGGTTCTTGCAAAGGCGGGAAAGAAACGTTAGGAAGAGGCCCGCTGGTGGCCCGGGCCCCGGGGGCTCGCGGTGGCTCCCGGGGGGTGTAACGGTGCAGGGACACGTGCTCCTCACCCAGGCCTGACCCGGAGACGGGGCCCCCGAGTGACCCGCCACCCTCAGCCTTTATGTACTTTATTTCCGCCATCTGCTCTTCTATTCCTGGGGAGGACAGGGCCAGCCGGACACCGGATCGGCCTGTTTGGGACTGGTCTGAAGGTCCCCGAGGGCTCTGCCACAGCCATTTTATCCCCACCCCCATTCCTCCGCAGGGCAGCCTGACAGCCCAGAGGTCTCATGGACAAGGCTGACAATCAGTAATGTCCCCCAGCAGCCACAGGCACTGCCTCCCCTCCCACACCGGCCCTCACTCGGCACCCAAATGGGAAGGAAAGAATCCGAATAAACCCCAGTTTTACTCCCCTCCGCGTGTGTTTGCACATCTGTTTGAGTCTGGGTTCCCACCGTCAGGGAAAACAGCCACAACCTCCAGGTGCCCTGTGTCCCGGCAACGGCAGCGTTGGGAGGCTGGGGACAGCGCCCCCCTCTTCTACCATCTTGGCTGGGACCCTGTTCTCCCCGCAGCCCCTCTACCTCTGGCCTCCCCACCTGGTGGTTCTCGGATGTCATCCTGGGTGGCGTCCGACCAATCGTGCTCCAGCGCGGGACAGCAGCCCAGTCAGGACTCCGGTGACCCAGGTGGCTCAGGCCGGGGCCGTGGGTGGAGCGGGGGTTCCTGGGAAGGGGAGGGCACAGACCCTAGCCCGGAAAGCCTGAATGATTGGGTGGGGGCCCTTTTCACTCTTCCAGGAAGCGCTGAGCGCCTGCTGCCTGCCAGGTCTGTGCTAGGCATCAGGGACACAAAGGTGACTGATTCTGATGGCGTTCTGCTCTCAGGCAACTGACCTTCTTTCAGAGAGACGATGAATAACCAGGAAAAACTGCACCAGGAAAAAGGACGAGGCATCTGACTGGCCACTCTCTCTCTTTGGGGCAGGGGTCTTAAACTACAGGGATGTGACAACGAGGCCTCTCTAATGAAAAACAATCATCTCACCTGAGATCCAAATTATAAAGAGCCAGTTGTGAAAATCAGGGGGAATGGCCCGCCAGGCGGAGGGAAGAGCCCATGCACACACCCAGGAGCAAGTCTAGGGGCTTCTAGAAGATACGGTGGTCCGCCCCACCTCACAGCCCGCCTCCCGGAGGTTAGGTGGAAATTTGCTCCTACGTTGCTTCAGGTGAACAGCCAGGCTCCTACCGACTGCCGGCCAAGGGCTCAGCCCCTCACACCCTCACAGCCCCCCTCATTGCCTGCTCTGCTGATATCGGGGGGGGTAGGTCCCCTAGGGCAGCAGAGCTCTGACCTGGAAGGAGCCCTTTGCCTGTGGAAGATGGTGCCATGTAGGAGCCATTAAGACACCAAATCTGCCCACCAGGGCCCAGCACCCACATCTCACTGGCCCCTCACCACACGGCCCCCTCCCCTGCCTTCTGTAGGACCTCACTGGGTTACAGGACCCCGCACCTGACAGCGTGACTGTCTTCAGTGTTCTCACCCGTTAAGTGGGGACGGTTATCGTACCTACCATTGTGAAGATCAAGCGAATTAATATGGGAAAAGCTCTTGGAGCTATGCCTGGCATCTCTGGAACTCGCAGGCATATGCTTTTAGTATTGTTGTAGTTGGCCATGTAGACGTGCTCCCACGTATAATGCACAGCCGCGTTAGGCCCAAACTTTCAGGGGACAAAAAACCTTCGTTTTAATTTTTTAATTCAAATTTTTATTTGTTTATATTTGGGTTCTTGCTTTTTATTCTATAAAGGAATTCTAGCACTTACTTTTTTAACGTAATTCATTTACAGAATATGAAACTGAAAGCAACAAAGACACAACAACTCCTGGACACAGTCAATAGTTTAGTGATTACCTGAGGGCAAGTGGGGAGGGGAGTAGGGGAAAAGTGGGGGTGAATCAAGTACATGGCGATGGAAACAGAACTGGCTCTGGGTGGTGAGCACACAATGCAACACGTAGACGATGCGCTGTAGAACTGTGCACCTGGAACTCATGTAATTTTTACTAATCAATGTCTCCCCAATAAATTTAACAGCCACAAAAAACACCCAATTATTATATTCCAGGGTATTGTTTTGCATACAGATATTGTTACTGATTTCTAGAGTTACACTTAACTCATAAGCATAAAAAAAATTAAAACATTTATAGTCAATACAGAATTAGTACCACCCATGCATAATGCACATTCTTGTTTTTCCCTCTCAAATTTGGGCCTCCAAACTGAGCATTATATATGGCAAAACACGGTCGTTTTAACATTTCTCTTCTCACCTCCAGGTGGAGTCCCTGTCCTCTTCATCTCAGAATCTGCAGCGCTTGTCGCGAGTGCCTAGCAGGACTCCGTAAATGTCAAATAAGTGAGCGCAGAGAGGAATGAAACGATGATTCACCGATTCAGCCAGCTAACGTGTACTGAGCACCTACTACACGCCAGGTTCCAGTTCACAGTACCGACAACAGAGATAACAAGGCAGAACGTACCCCTACCCTCATGCGGCTTAGGTGTAAAGAGGGGGGACAATGTACCCTACGCAGATACGGCCGTTTTCCAGGGGCCGGACGCTGTGAAGGTCTGTCCACAAGAAGAGGCTGGCCGTTCCTGCAGCTTGGGGGGTCGGGAAGGCAGCTCTGCGGCGGTGGCCTGACTGACCCAGGAGCGGACTGATGGCCGGAGGCAGTAACCTGCAGGGAGGAGCGGGGACAGGTGGGTGGGTGGGTGGCGAGCACGCGGGCGGCACCGTGCACCGAGCGCGGCAGCTCCCGCTGCGTGAGGCCCCGCCCCCAAGCCGGGGAGGGGGCGGGGCTGCAAGCGCGCCCCGCCCAGGCCCCGCCCCCGAAACCCGGGCGGCGGGGGCTGCGTTCCCACCCGCCGTCGCCAAGGGGACGGTGACGTCACCCGGGCTGCTGGGTTCGGAATGTTCGCGCGGCAGCGGCCGTTGCTGGGAAACGCCAGGCGGGCGCGCAGCCAGGGGCCGGCTCAGCGCCGCCGAGGCCGGACGCCAGTACGCGCTGTCCCGGCCGGCCCTGGCTCCGCGCCCCCGTCCGCAGTTCCAGAAGGATGCCGGCTTCCGGTCGTCACCCAAGTCGCGGCTCCGCCCGGGACCCACCTGCCGGCCCGGCGCCGCCTCGCTTCCCCGGACACTCCACCCGTCCCCGTCTTCAGCGCCACCTGTCCGCCTCGGGCCCCCAGCCCTGCCCGCTGTCGCAGACTGCGCCGCAGCCTCCCAGGCGGCCTTCCTCCTTCCGCCCTGCCTGTCCTCAGTCTGTCGCCCACCTGGCTGTCATCAAGGGCCCCCCGGACGCGCGCACTCCTGTGCAGCACCCTGCGCTGGATTCCCAGCTCCGTCTAAATGTGACTGCCCAGCAGCCCGGGAGAGCAGCATGGCCTGTGGCGCTGCCTTCCTCTCCAGCTTCAGCGCCCCCCCCCTCACCCCCCCGCCCCAGTTACACTTGACCCTTGCGTAACTAGACCAAAGGCCTTCTTGACCTTTAGGGAGCATGCCAAGCCGATTCCTGCCTCAGGGCCTTCGCACTGGCTGTAAGCCCTGCCGGGAAGTCTCCTCTCCCAGATCTGAGTGGCTGGGCTCTTTCCCACTCAGACTCCGGTTCCAAAGTCTCTCCAGAAAGGCCTTTGCCCATCCATGCTTCCCTTGCTTCCCCCGCCCACCCCTCTCCCAGGCCCCCTCCCTCATCTTGAGCGGGTTCCTCCGAGTTCCCACGCCGTGTTGTTTTCCCGAGGAGCCCCCACCATAGGAAATCATCATGCCCATTTATCTGCTTATTGCCTGTGTTCTGCACACCATTCCTGCACAGCAAACCACCTCACACTCAGAGGTTTAAACAACAACCATTTTACAGGATGCTCACGAATTCTGTGGGTCAGGAATTCGGACAGCACACAGTGGAGATGTTTTTTTGTCTCTGTGCTGTGACGTGTGTGGGCCCTCAGTGAGGAAGTCTCACAAGTTGGGTGTGACTGGACAGCTAGGGTCTGGACACATCTGAAGAGTCACTCACTCACATGTCTGGCAGTTGCTACTGGCTGCTGGCTGGAGCTTCGGCAGGGATGTCAGCCAGGGCACACATGCATGGCCTCTCCGTGTGACCAGGGCATGGCGGTCTCTGGGCAGCTGCACTTCCTCCACTTGGTCACAAGGCTCCAAAGGCACGTAACCCAACCAACAAGGCAGAAGCTGCATCGCCCGTGAGGCTCTAGCCTCAGAAGTCACATGAAATCATTGCTGCTGCATTCACTGGGTTCCAAGTGAGCCACAAGTGTGCCTACATTGAGTGGAAGGGGTATTAGATACCACCCGCTGATGAGGAAGAGGCAAAGTTCTAGAAGATCAGGTGGCTACCTTTGGAAGGTGCCACCTCCCTCCACTGGGATGTCATCTCCATGCAAGCCGCCTCCATGTGGATGGCCGCATCTTCAGTGCCTGGAATGGTGCGAAAACGTGCGGCAAGTGCTCAGTCCCTGTGTTAGAGTGATGCGTGCAGCACGTTTGTCTTTCACGCAGTCCCCGAGCCCAGCCCTCCTCCCTGAAAGTTCCTGCCCCAGCCCTTGACTTTGGCCTGGTCTGCTCTGGAGGAAGCCCCGTGTTCACATTGGAAGTTGGGAGTCAAGTACAGTCTTTTGTTTTGTTTTGTTTCTGGTAGGGGAGTGGGCAGGGGTGGGAGGAGGGGAGTTATTGGAGACTGAGAAACGTGTCGTCAAAGGAGGTTCTGGAACCGTGGTCAACTATTAAGGCGTGTTGATAACCCCACCGTTTTTTCTCATTCTGCACTCTGCAGGTGTCCAGGAGAGGACTGCTGTTTTGTCCTCTGGGCTGCGGGCAGCAGGAAAGTCACCCGGTGGGACTGGAGCTCTGGAGGGGTGCCTGAGGCAGCGGCGGAGAGAGGGTGGTCATGCCTAGTAGGAGCCACTGCAGAGGTCTGGGCAGGAGGTGTCTGTGAAGCCGCCCACGGTCTGTGAAGACACACGTGTTCTCTGCTATGTTCTCGGGGAAGGGCCTTCCATCGGGTCCTCCCAAGGTCCGGCAGCATGTACAGTTTGTCCTGTTCCGTGAGGGGCAATGGCCAAGGGGCGGTCCAGAAGTCAGCGGGGCTCCTCCCTGCCCCAACCCCTCCCACCAACCTGTTCTGGCTCCCCACACCTCTCTGCCCCTTTCCCCTGCCTCCCATCTCCACTGTTGCTGAGAGTTCAGAAGTCATATGGTGGCCACAGCCATCCCAACGTTCTCCCCCACCTCCAGTGCCACCCCCAAACTGTCAACCCTCCAGGCCAGCCCTGCAGTGGCTGCTCACCACCTGCACCCTAACACCCACACTCCTTCGGTCGTCAAGGCCCTTTTTGTGCCGCTGCTTCCCTGTGTATAGCCTCTCCCCATCCACCCCTGTGAGAATCGTACCTTCTGGGCACCTTAGTGTTCCATCCAGGCTGTGTCACACTGCCCTGGGCACAGCAGGCAGGGCGCTTCAATGTTTTCTCTTCTTTTACAATCAGAAGAAAATAATGACTTTTAAGTAGAAGTGTTTTACCATGTGACGTTGACACACTCATCTTTATACCACAAGTTTGTAAAATACATTTTTAAGTATTTTTTATGGAGGAAGAAGTCCACGAAGGCCAAAGGACCTGAGGCGCCATGCAGCCCTGCGGGCCTTGGCTGCGGTCCCTTATTCCCCACCCGGAGGTTTCTGGAAGCCTTGGTCTTGGGCACTCGGCTTGGAGGCAGTCTCCTCCGCAAAGCAAAGGCCATCGACAGTGTCCTTGGACCTCTCCACCTTACGAACTGGAGCAGCTTGGAAAACCAGGTCGTAACCTTTCGGGTCTGTGTGTCTGTCCCCCACTACAGTGTTAGTACCTGCAGGCCAACACCCCCGCCCCGTTTTCTCCAGCCTGGTACCTGCGCCCCACCTTTGGCAGAGCTGCCAAGATAGCTAACTTCGAAGACAACTCTGGCCGAGGCTCCGCCTGGGGGCCGAATGCTAAGGCCCCGGCCCCAAACCGGGAAGGGTGGGGGCTGGGGGCTGGGGGCTGGGGTCCCCGCCCGGGGGAGGAGCGTGCGTGTGCCCGGCCGCCGCCGGCGGGGCGGGGACTCGGGTGTCCCGGGCGGCAGCCCCGGCGCACGCCCCTGCCGGCTCCGCCCGTCCCCGCGGCCAGCAGGAAGCCGCAGCCCCGCCCCGCACTGCCGACGCGCCCCCTTCCTCCGCCCCGCCCCCCGCGCCTCCGTTCGGTTTCTTACGAAAAAGCGCTGCTGAGAATTCCCAGAAGGTCCCGGATGTGAAGTCACGGGCGTGAGGTCACGGAGCCTGGTTCCAGGAATCAGACGCCCGCGGGGGAGGAAGCAGAGGTGCAGAAGAGGGGGGCGCGCGGGGCGCCGGGGGCGCCGTGGGCAGGGCAGCGCGGCTCCGCCGTCGGACAGCGGACAGGCTCCCAGGAGGAAGGGGCTCCCCTTCTCCCGTGGTGCAGGGGTGCTAACTAGCCCCCCGGATGCCTAGAGGTGGGAGCAGGTGGGAGCAGGTGGGAAAGCAGGTGGGTAGCGGGAGGGGACAAGACCCGGGACTGGGCCCTCCAGGTTGGAGAAGCAGCTTGGCAATCGGACCAGAATTGTAATCGAAGGCGCCCGTTGGCCCAGCCAGGTGCGCCCAGCGGGGTGTGTGGCGCAGGCAGGAACACAAGGAGAAAAGCACGAGGTGGCTCAGGCCACGCTTTTGGAAATACCCAAGACGGAAGCCACCGAAACGGCCATGCGCGGGGACCTGCCTAAGTAGGTACCTGTGCACCCTGGGATACGACGCCTTGCGGAAAAGAAGGCGGCGGCGGCACGGCCACATGTCCAAGCCGGGTGAACAACCCCGGGGGCGGCCTCAGGCCTGTGCTCCCCGCGGAGGTGACCATTTACAGACACGTAATCCTGTAACAAATAGACGACACCGAGCAGCGGCCACGTGCCAGGGGCCGTGCTCCTAGCACCGACCAAAACAGACTAAGCCCCCTCCCCGCAGCTCTCGGGGGTCGGGGGAAGCAAACGAAATGAGTGAGTGAGTGGGGTGCAGGAGCTGAAAGCGAGGAGCTTAAAAGGTGTCGGAGGCTGCGCTGTTTTAGATGGAATGGCCAGGAAAACGCCTCCCGGGAATGGGGTCGGGGGGAGCCTCCGGCAGCACTCAGGCCCACGGCAGAGGAAGGGCAAAGGCCCTGAGGCAGGATTGCACTCGGCGTGAGGAGCCGTGGGGCGTCCAGTGGGGCTGAAGCCGTCCGGCCCGGGGGCAGAGAGTGGCAGAGGAGGGGTGGCCAGGTTGCGAAGGCGAGGGATGGGGACTCCGGGGGCCCTTGTCGGGGCTTCCGCTTTTGTAGGGGGATGGGAAAGCCAGTGGGGGGCCTTGAACAGAGAAGAGATCTGACCTCGGCTTTAACTCGGGTGCTGAGTGGAGATGGATGACAGAGGGTCAGGGTGCACTCAGGGGAGTTCAGGGAGGAGGTTGTCACAGTCATCCAGGTGAGACACAACAGTGACTGGACAAGGGTGATAGATGTCAAGCTGGGATGTGCTCCTGATGTGTTCTGATAGTAGAGCTGATAGAATTTGCTGATAGCCCAGAGGTGCCCGGGAGAGGACAGGAGTGACCGTGTGACTGTCAGCATGCAGTTGTCATGGGAAGGCGGTGGGAGGAGCCGTTTAGGGAGTGGGGTGAGGAGTCGGTAGTCTGCGCTGCTTAGGGGGGTCGGGGACGTTGTTTGGGGTTTCTAACAGAGACGGGCCCGGAGGGAAACAGCGGGCACACTTGGATGAGCCCTTTGAGAAGCGCTGAATGAAAGGACTCTTTCCAGAATGTATCAGGGTGCAGAGGACGCACAAGGACAGCGTAGGACCCGGGGCCAGTGGGGCCTCACCCACCCATCGTTCTGAGGGATGAGAGGCGGGAGTTGCTGGAACCCGGGGACAGAGGGCTAAGTGGGGAGAAGGACACCCAGACGTGTGGGAGCTCCTCCGAGGACGGGATTTGTCTTATCTCACACACGTTCCAGTGTTGCCCGCTGACGGGAGCTGGGGCCTTCGGTGGAGGCGTGCAGCCAGTCACGGCAACCCTACAGGGACAGCATCACCTCCGGTCCCCCGGCCCGGCCCCCTCAGACCGCACCGCCTTGGCGGCCAGTGGTCACACCCCAGGGGAAGCCAGTGGGAGCAGGAGCCCCCTGAGGTGGGTCACGCAGGTCGGTGCCCAGGCACAGAGCTGGGAGGAGGGTGCAGAGGGGGTCTGGAGCCGTGAGTGGGAGACGCCCAGTGCAGGGGTCGGTGGGGAGGAGGACACGCAAAGCTGTGGCTGGAGAAGGGGCCACTTGTGGGGTGGACCGAGATAGGAAAGGGGTGGAGCTCGCTGCCCCAGGGCCATCTGATAGTTAGAGACTGAGAGATAAAATAGGACCAAGAAAGGGTCCGCCAAAGGAGCAGTGAGTGAGACAGACCAAGGAGCCAGACCACGGGCAAGTGACGGGCAAGTGACAGCAAGTGACGCAAATGTGTCCCGTAGGAGAGAGGGAGTGCGCAAGAGGGAGGCCTGGGACAAACGCTCCTCATGCCATGGGTCACGTAGGATGAGGGTCGTACCTGTCCGCCTGCGCGTGTCTGTGTGATGCACATAGACTGTTTCTAGAAAGAGACCACCAAAAGAATCTATTAATAGTGTCTCTAGGAGAGAGATCTCGGGGAAGCAGAAGGAAGGAGGCCCAACTTTTCATTTTCTTCCATTTGGCTATTTTTAACCACGTATGAGAATGAATTGTATCAAAGGGAAGAAAATATAGTTTAAAAAAAAAAAAAAAAAGACTCGCCCGTGGCAGGAAAGATAGAATTTTACAGAAAGATCCACGTGCTCCCTGATGTCCCGGAAGCCAGTCTGGGGTAGCCCTGGCACTTGGAGAAGACGGCTGATGGAGTCACAAGGGTCTCCTCCTGTCAGCTCAGCCAATGGCTGTAACCCCTGCTGCTTGCTGGGATCCCCCAGTACGAGTCCCCGCCACCCCCCGCTCCGCCCAACCCGCGATGTCAGGGGACCTCTCCGCATCGCAGCATCTTTTCAGTAATTGTACGTGTCGTGCTTGAAGACTGTCAGTCTTGTATGTCAAAAATAAACCCCTTTCCCCAGGTGACATCGCACAGGCTTGGGCACGGTCAGCGTGGGAAAGAGCGACCCCTCGTAATTCTCTCTGAGGAAGCGTGCTGCCCACAGGGTCGTTCTCTGCAGAGCACACAGTCCTTGGGATTCGAAGCATTTTATTTCTTTTTTAAGTTGAGAATCAGCTCCAGGTGGAAATTATTTCAGGATTGTGTGCTGGTTTTTATCTCTATTGCAGATCCTGAGCATGGGGACCCAGTAAGGGTCCCGTAGAACCAGACTTTCAGGAGCCTCAGGCCAACGTCAGGAGGCTTCTCAGCAGGCCGGGGGATGGGATGGCAGGGGGCTGGTGGAGGTGCCACTGGGAAACCTGTGTCTTCTGCTTTCCTTGGGCTGGGAGAGGGGACTTAAGACTCCCAGAAGAGACAAAGGACCCACCAGCCCGTGTCCCCTTTTGGGGACTGACTGTGACATGCTCGGTCTGGGCTCCACTGCACTCCCACTCCCACATCAATCAGACTTCTCAATGTGGCCTCCCCTTGGAGTCCCTCTGTGTCTGTCCTGCCGAAAACGAAACTCCAGGCGAGCAGAGACCGAGCGGGTCTGTATTCTTTGCCACTAACGACGCACGACCAGAACACTGTCTGGTGTAGTTCCAGAAACAGCGCGAGCGAAGGGGCAAAATGACTTTCCCGCAGCTCAGCCTGTATCTCAGGGAAGCAATCTGGACGACCCCGCCGACCGCCCTCACGCCGCACACTGCCTCCACCACCTCCTCCGATCAGAGGCCCTGGGCCGGCGGCCCGCACAGCCAGTGCAGCACTGGTAGCTTGAAACCAGCCCTGGTGGGAGAATTGACACCGTGGCAATGGGCACACACAGTGAGTCACGACTTGTTTTTGTTTTTGTTTTAACCCAGAGAACTGGTTGTTAAACGTTTACCACCAGCATAGTACTGCTGCAGGTCCTGTTTCTGCCACTGTAATTCAGACGAGGCTCTCTGTCACCGAGCTGTCCATTCTCCATGAGACAGAGGTCTCCTGGAACCTACCTAACAGGATTGGCTGGAGGATTAAATGTGATTACAATTCCGTAATGTGTTTAGCACAACGTTTGGCTTCTAGCAGACACGAATCCACTTCAGTATCACTCCAGTATCTGTGGCTGCGCAACAAACCACCCGCACGAGTGGCTCAACACACAGCACTGATTTTACTCAAGAATCTACGACGCGGGCAGGACGAGGTGAGTCGGTGCATGACTGAAGCGGTGTGAAGGCTGGGGGCTGCGATCCTGCAAGACCACACGCGCTCACACATCTGGCCTTCGATGCCGGCTGCCAGCTGGGACTGGAGATCAGAATACCCACGCGTGACTTCGGCGTGTAACCCGGGCTTGCTCACAATGGGGTGGCTGGGGCTCAAGGGTGAGTGTCCCGAGAAAACGCCAGCCAAGAGCTACGTCTCCTTCTCTAACGTACCTTGGAAATCAGAGTGATTTCTTCCACGTGGTATTGATTAGGAGCAAGTCCCCGAGGCTGCCGATACCAAACGGAGAGGTCGGTGCCCGGTTTTGGTAAAAAGAACGTGCGTTTGCGGACGTTTCTAAACCACCACAGAATTATACATTCCAGCTTCTAGTAGGTGAATCACCCAACTTAGTCAACTCCCTGTGGGAGGGGAGGGACTTACTGGACCACAAAGCCCCGCCCCCGCTGCTCCCCAAGCGAATTTGGGTCCTGTCCCCTGCCGAGTTCAGTAAAGGTTCCAGACGTGAACTTCCTCTTGCAGGAGCCGGCCCTGACATTTGGGCTCTGGTTCCCTTGGACGACATCCCTGTTGCCCTCAGAGAAACTGAGACGAGGGACCTGGGCAGGACACAGCCCTGGGGGCAGGTGGCGCAACTGGCAGGACGGTGGCCCCAACAGGCCGTACTCATTCTGGGGTGACACAGTCCCTCACGGCTGGACGCTGGGAGGGCGGGGTCACTGTCAGGGAGGCAGGTCAGGGGCCCTGCTGGGACTTCTCTCTCGGCCTCAGGTCTCCCACTCTGTTAACTGGGCATTTGGAAGAGCTCATCGTAGTATTTAGGGAGCTGGGCGAGAAGCCAGTTTCTTCTTCGGGCCGCGGTGGACAGGGTCACAGGCTGCGCTCGCAGGAAGCGGGACAAGACAAAGCCGGGAGAAGTCTCCGCCTTCTATGGGGCATGAATCCATCTCAGTGTCTCCGCGTGTGCGCGTGCGAGTGTGTGTGTGCGAGCGTGCACGTGCATGTGTGCGCGCATGTGTGAGTGTGCATGTGTGTGTGAGCATGCATGTGGGCGAGTGTGCGTGTGTGCACGTGCATGTGTGTGTGAGCATGCGTGCGTGCATGTGCATGTGTGCATGCATGCGTGAGTGCGTGTGTGGGTGAGCGTGCGTGCGTGTGCATGCATGTGTGCACGCATGCGTGAATGTGCATGTGTGTGTGGGCGTGCGTGCGTGTGCGCATGCATGTGCATGTAAGCGTGTGTGTGTGCACGTGTTTGTGTGTGTGTGTGTGTGTGTGTGTGTGTGGGCCTGCGCGTGCGCATGAAATTAGAGGGAATTTCTCCGGGAAAGACCATCATTTCAACTGTGGGGGCAGGGAACAGGAGGCGTACCCATATGAGCAGGACAACAAGCTGGGAGGGGTTCAGGGGAATGAGGGGGTGCAGCGTGCTCAGGCCTGGCCGCTCACCTGGGCCCAGGCCCCACCTAGCCTCAGCGGCCCCCATTCTTGCTCCTCTCCAGCCCCAGCTTGTGCCAGCGGGCTCCAGTCCTGACTCACTGGACCTTGCAGGTGAGTCCAAGAAGGGCTACGGCCCCTGTGTGCCACGCCTGGGTCAGGGACTTCCATTAGACCCTCCAAGGGCACTAGGACTTCTGTCACTGGTTCTGTCACAGGGACCTCCAGGAACAACTGGGCTACTACTGACCATAGAGTGATCCTAGGCACATCCGGTCCCCCACCCTGGGCCTCAGTCTTCTCATCTGTAAAACAAGCACAGTTGTCTAGAACAGCTTTTCCTAAAGTGGGGTTCATGGATCTCATGGCCAGCAAAGATATGACCAAGAACAAGGCTGCCTTGGGCTCATTTTCCCCAGCAGCGGACCCTGAGACAGAGTTGAGTGCAGGCATTTCACCTGGGAGGTGATCCCAGGAAGCACCAGTGGGGAAAAGAGGAGGTGGACAGCCAAGGGAAGGGGACCACCCCAGCGGGCAGTGATGCGTATTTGCTGCTGAAACTACAGTTCAGGCCCACCGGGGCCCCTGGAACACAGTGTGGAATAGCCTCAGGGCACCCCGCCCTGCCCACCGTGCTGCAGACGGGGGTATCAGCTTCCTGCCACTTCCAGCCGGCGCTGTGTGCCAGCTGGGCATGGCCCCGCGGCTGGAGAAATCCCCGGGGCTGGGAGTCACGTGTGTGTGCAGGGGGAGGTCATCAGCACGTGTGAAAATTGTGAGCACAAGGGGACGTGTGTAGGGCATGGTGGGGTCTGCTACGCAGACGAGCAGCTTTGTTCACGTACTTTCCACAAGGGTGAGATCAGCGATTGTTTCCATGGAAATCCATTACCTTTGTAATAATGATCGTGGTCTTATCAGTGCATCTGCGCCTCCAGAACTGAATTGGTCAGTTCGGTTCAGCTCCTATTTAGGAAGGAGAATGCCACGAACTGTATGTTATTCAACTTGCTAAAATACTTTCACACCATGTTATTGCTTCCACTTGATATATTTGCATTTTATTGTGACTATTATCTGGTAGTATGGCCCCAAATCATAAAGATGGATCAGTAGTTCACAAGAGGTTCATGAAAGCACGAAAGTGGTATTGAAAATAGGAACAAAACTTCTGCGATATAAAATGTGACGATGTACACCAGCGTGGACGAGGTTGTAGAATGAGATCATTCTATACAAGCAGGGGAAAAGTGTGAATCAGAAAGACAAATATGGGAACGAACATCTGAAAATGAGATTTTGTTAGCTGGTAATACATTTCCTCAAGTCCCTAAGGCACCATCTATTATGCAACTTTGTCAAATAGTGGCACAGAGCCCATTGAGACTTTTGCATCATCTCCACGGCAGGCCCTGTGAGTTAGTTATAAAACCAAGCAAGAGTCTCTGGAATGTGGGTGAAATATTCATGTCCAGCGTGGTACCAGTGCATTTGGTCACTCACGGCAGAGGAAAGCTCAAAACCAGAGAAGCGTCTTTAACGTTGTCCATCGTCCAGTGAGAACGGACGCTGTTCACACTCTGGCTTGTAAATCGAGTCCGAGGCGACTGAGGAACGGCACGATCCGAGAAAAAGCAGAGCGAGCCCTTGGCGAAACCCCCTGCTCGAACGACGCTTTTGGATGTCACATCAAATCAATAGCACACAGTGTGAAGGCGCAATGGCTGTCCTGGGGGAGTGCTAGCTGACAATCGGCGTTATTGTTGAATAAAACCACTTGTGGCAAGCCTTGTTCATTGTTGCATCCAGAATTTATGCCATCCCTTCTTTCTTGATAACAGACCCCTGATTTGGATCCCTGCACCAAGGTCTCCAGTCTCAGGCCATTGATGCAAAGTGATCTAACTCAGTCATGACCAGCCCACGGCCCACTTTCCCAGGCTCCCCTGCTGCTGCTATGTGAGACCCTAAGACGGAGCGCTGGCCAGTGAAGGGTGATGGGAAGTCGGCGGAGGGTACTCCCATGAAAATGTTTGGTTTCTTAAAATAGGCATACAGGCTGGGACCCCACACCCCACCTCTCTCCTAACTTAACTAAGGTCATGATTTCTGGTCTGGGCAGCCATGTTGCAAATACGAAGCAACCAGCACTAGGTAAAGCCTAAGAGAATTCCAGAAACACCGCAGTGTCATTGCCTACCTTCAGCCTCCCTGTTCAGCATGGAAGCAAGCCTCTCTGTGAAGCTCCTCGGTTCCTGAACGCATTCCTGATGGGCGTACCACCGAGGAGTCTGCTCTCCACGTATTTTCCGAAAGCACGTGCCGGAAATGCACCTGATGACTTTCTGTTCTATTTATCACCAAATTCCGTTGCAAGTAAGACGCAGGAGCTTCTGGATCCCATTTGGGTTCAGCCCCAGCAGGAAAAGGAACGAGAAGAGGCTGAGAGCAAGGCATTTCGTCCCCCTCGTTCCTTGTGTGTGGGTTGGACGAACCCTTCAGCGGGGGCCCATTGGTCCCCCCAAGGCAGCCAGCCCCCTCCGCTCAGTTCTCTCCTTCTGGTCCTCCCTTCGGGCCCCTTGGTGCCAAGAGCTGTGCTGCTGCACATCCAGGCAACTTCTGTACCCACACATCTGTAAATACCCTTTTTGTAAGTAAACCTTCCTAAAACTCACCTGATTTTGAGTGTGCCATTATCCGTGGGTACACTGATGGATCAACCAGCATCAAGTCACGAATTTAAAGGAAACGCACGTGCACACACTTGCATCTGAAAACCCACCCCACACCACTGTGTATACAAAGACCAGCTGTCAGGCGACAGTCTGGTTCCTGATGTCCCCATGTGTAGAAACAAATAACGAGAAGTGTCAATGCCCTCAAGTCCTGTCCTCTCGAACGATGTCTTTGCAAAGAGATGGCCAGTTAGAGATGCTGTTGAACACAGCTGCTGCCCGCTGAGAGAAAGATATTCACAGGAGGCTCAGCCGTGAGAGGGGAGACGCAACATCCCTCTGTGGCTCTGGCTCTGCGCCACGGGTGGCCAGCTCACGCGACATCTCGGTGGCATGTTCAGAATCTTGATTACCGTGAGCCTTTCACTTCAGGGCAAGACTATCACCATTTTTCATGTTAAAGATAAGATATCAAGAATTTGAAGATAGAAATGTAATGCCAAGACGCGGCCTTTGAGAATATGACTCTTTCCCTACATTTGAAGGTTTTCTTCTCTTGGCAGAGAAATAACTCAATATAAAGGCAACCACTAGAAAAATGAAAAACAGACTATAAACCTTCAAATCATCAGACAAAAATACAAACACATGTGCGCACACACATGCATATCAAAGAAAACAAAAAATACACATTGTAAAACATAGACAACAGAGGGTGCGTTAAAATAGAAAACACAGAAGATAAGATGACAGAATTAAGGTTAGTATATCAGTTACATCAACAAATGTAAATAGAATAAGCCCGTCCTAATAATAGAAAAAAGATTCTGGCACGGGATGAAAAAACCAAGTCCTATTGTGTGTCGTGTAGAAGAAATGCATCTTTACCAAAATAACTCAGAAAAGTTCAAAATAAAATGTAAATCAAGGTATGAGGCCGCAGTGCTACCACCAGTCAGGTTAAAGTAAAAAAATAAAAATGTTCAATGAGACAAAAGGAAGAGAGGACAGTGTCCTCATTAAGAATCTCATTTTTAGGAATCTCTCTGCACCGAAGAGCATCACTGGTGGTGTATGGCTAGGCTTCAGCACTCTCAATGCTGCAGCCTGGGTTCAATTCCCAGCCAGGGAACCACCAAAAAAAAAAAAAAAAAAAAAAAAAAAAAAAAAAAAAAGCATAACAATATATAGAAAATGCAAGTAGAAATGGGATGAAATGCAAGAAGAGCACATTTTAATGGACCCCATCAGCTCATGACCTATCAAGAAATCAAAAGATACGAAGGAATGTGGGGAATCTGAATAATATTGAGTATGATTGAGCTTGAGGTATAAAAATCTCAAATAATATACTAGCAAATATAAATGAACAATATCTCAAAAGAATCATCACATCCAAGTAAGTTCATCCCAGTAACATCCAGGTGGTTCAATAATATTAGACAATCTCTAATAAAATGGACCCTATTAAGAGATCAAAGAAGAACTATATAATGGCTTCTCAATAGATGCCAAAAGGCATTGACAAATATCCCGTATCCAGTCCTGTTTAAATCAAAGTCATAATAGAATAGCAAAATTATGTATAGATGACGTGATTGAAAAATGCATAACTATTGGAGACAATGAGAGAATTCAGGATGATGGCAGTTTCCAAGGTTACTATACAAAACTCAGTAGCCCTCCTCTACCTCAAAAAATATAACAGCAAGAAACTGAAGCAACAATAGCACTCAAAGAGAAAATATTCAGAAAAAAGTATTTAATTGACATACAAAGGCCCTTAGAAAGATAATATTAAAATTATACAGGGAACATTCTATACTGTGCTTTCGAACAGAAAGACACATTATAAAAATGTCAGTGCTCAATGAAGCTATTAATTCAATGTGATTCTAATTAAAATAGTTGACTCTTGAACAAAGTAGGGGCTATGGGCGCCAGCCCCCAGCGGTCGAAAATCTGAGTATAACTTAGACTCCCCCAGAACTTGACTACAATCGGCCCTCTGTATCCGCGAATGGTCAACCGTGGATTGAAAACACCGTTTTCTGCCAGCAGTTCTTGAATCTGCGGATGCGAAACTGGGGATACAGAGGGCGGGCTGTGTAGTTACTGAGAAAACCCACGTGCAAGTGGACCTGTCCAGCTCAAACCCACGTTGTGCAAAAGGTCAACTGTACTCATAGGATTTTTTTTTGTTTGTCAAGTGGGGAAATTGTCAAAAAATGATATGAAACTCAAATGCAGAAATAAATAAGAGCCAGGAAAGCCCTGAAAAAGAAAAGTTACACAATGGGGCCAGACGTGTCGAATGACAGAACACCTTATGAACTCGTAATTTGTAAAGCAATTTGGTACCCAAAGATGAAATAGAGAATCCGGTGGACCAGAACAGAAAACCCAAAACAGATCCCAGTGCACGTGAGAATTCAATTCCTATTTAAGATTACATTTAAATTAGAAGAGAAAGGTGGTAGGAAAATTAACCAATTATTGGGGGGAAAACAATAAGGTAGGATCTCTGTTCCATTCCTTAAATCAAAATCCAAATGGATAAAGGACTTTGTATATTAAAAATAGGATCATAAAACTGTAGAGAAAGTAGGTGCATTTATTTATAATATTATGATAGGGAATGCAGCACACCAAACCCAGGGTCCCTAAAGTAAATATTTAAGAAATTTAAAAATGTAAAACTTCCGTATGGTAAAACATACTGTATAAACCAAGGTAAAAAAATAAAACAAAACAAAAAACAGGAATAAGCATGATGTGTGTGACAGGCAGAAGGTCTCATTTCCTTAACCCTCAAAGACTTAAAACAACCCAACACAAAATAAGTAAAGAATAAGTAAGTAAGCAGTAGCTTAGGTGAGAAATACAAACGGCTAATAAATGCCTCAACTTGACTCATGATTAGAGAAAAGCCCATGAAAACGGTAATATATCATCTTTGTCCTATCAGATGGGCAGAGCCCAGTGAGTTTGATAACATCCACTCCCTGGGAGGGTGTTGGGAAAGTCATGATCAGATACCAGGGCTGAGAGACTGGTTCAGTTTTGGGCACTGTCTGTCCAAATCCTTTGACCCAGAATTCAACAGCTCAGACTTTTAATCCACAAATCTACACTCAAAACTCTTCCAGTTTAGGTGAACAGGAATGTTCAAGAAACGCACTGACAGACAGTCCCCTTCCTGGGTTTTGCCCAGCAAGGCCTTGGCTCAATGGCCTCAGACTGACGTGCGTCAGAATCCACGCACGTCTTGTTAGAACGCGGGGGGCCCAGCGCCACTCCCGAGGTCTGGGGAGGACCCAAGAACCTGCATTTCTCACAAGATCTCGGGAGATGCTGATGCTGATCCGCTTGGGGCCACACCTTTAGAGAAGGTGGGTGGGGGGATGGGGGCCTGGAGAGAGAGAGCGCGACAGGACAGGCCCCAGGACTCGGGGAAAGAGGAGGGGGTAGGGTGGGGTTTTCCAGAGAGGGGTGTTGGAGCACCCTAAGGAGACAGGCCCTTCTCGATCCCTGTCCCCAGCCTCACTAAAGACTCCCCTCCCCTTAACCAAGAGTAGGGAAGTGGCAGAGCCTCCCCGACTCCGGGTGAATCCGTGGGCTTGGATAAGGAGCCCACTAGCCACGAGCAGACAACATGGACAAGGTCAGGGCCAGGCCGTCCTGGACAGGGGTAAGCACCCCCATTCCTCAGACAAGCCTTGCGGGGCACAGGCTGGGGCGGCACAAGGGGGTTGAAGTTCACAGGGAGACTGAGCTGCTCTAGTTTGATTTTTTTTTTTTTTTTTTGGTATGTGGGTAGTTCCCTGGCCAGGAATCGAACCCAGGCCACAGCGCTGACAGCGCCAGCGCCGAAGCCTTAAGCCACTACACCACCAGGGAACTCCCTCTAGTTTGATTTTGAAAAAGAACTTTTTTTTTTTTTTCCCCAACCAATGGCGCTGAGAAAACTGGATACTCACATGCAAAAGCTAAAGTGGGACTCTGACCTTACACCACATATAAGAATTAACTCTTCAATAAATCAAAGACCTCAAGGTAAGAGCTAAAACTATGAAACTCTTAGATGCAAAATAACATGAAGCTCTCTGCATCTAAGAATCATGGTGGAATAAAATTCTTACCTGTTATACAACCGAAACAGTTGAACCTGACCCGTGGGCCCCAGCTACCCCTCATTGGTCAGGAGGTAGACTTGAAAACAAGGGCATCCCTCTCACAATTATGTCACTACATTTGTCACTCCCTCCCCTCCTCCTGGCATCAAAGCAAAACTTTCACACAGTGAACCCATGCGAAGTGGAAGTGCGGACCTTGAATTTTTACATATGTACCTACTCGTGCTTGTCCAGCCACTGCCCAGAGCAAGCTGTAGAACACCTGCAAGTCTCTCCAGTGGACCTTCCCGGTCAGTACTCTCAAAGGTAACGTTATCTGTCACTGTGCTTTAGTTCTGCCTGTTTTAAACTTTATATACATAAATGGAATCACAGTTTTTGACTTCTTTTACTCGATATAATTGTTTTAGATTCATCCTTGTCGTTGTATGAGGCAACAGTTTATTCTTTCTCGGTGCTGTGTTACGTCCTATCGTGTGATAAATTAGAATGTGTTTCCACTCACCTATTGGACATTTGGGTTGGTTCTAGTTTTAGGCTGTTACAAATAAAGCTGCTGAAACATTCTTGGGCCTTTTGGTGGATATAAGCACCTTGTTTCTCTTGGGTATAAATACTGAGGAACAGAATTACAAGATGATAGAGGTTACCTACGATTGGCCTTAGTAGGTATTGCCAAATTATTATCCAAACTGATGTATCAATTCCCGCCCCCCCACCACCAACAAGGCATAATAAATCTAGTTCATTCTCAATCTTGCTACATTTAGTACTGTTTTCTTTTTAAATTTGTCCTTTTGATTTTAATCTTTCTCATGAAACTACATCACTCATTTTTAAAAATATTTATAATTAGGAATAATTTTTACATACCCCAAATGGGTGGTCCATGCATGCTGCCCCAGAACCCACCCTCCTTGCCTGGGGACAGACCCTTCATTTCCCCACCAACAGAAAGCGCTTACTGGGATCCCAGAGGGAGATGTTTCCCATCACCCGCAACATCTGGGCAACATCTGGTGAGCCCATCCTAAGACAGGGAAATGCTTTTCGGGAGAAAACACTTCACTTATTTGATTCTTTGTATCCCCCCTCTATTTTTCCTTACTCTCTCCTCCCCTTACCCCTCAAACCCGATCACCCATTGGGCTCCCTGCTCTGAGCCCCCAAGCCATCCTTGCCAAGGCCCGGCCCGGCCTTTGTTGCTGTCGGGTCTGGTTTCCCCAGGACACAGCCCAGCAAGAGGCAAACCCAGGCAGCCTGAGAGACCCTCACGGACTCCAGGGCTCAACCCGCCCCAGTTCCCTCATCAGCAGGCAGCATCTCCAAGCTCAAGGAATGTTAAAGTCAGTGGGGTTCTCTGGTCCACTGCCCCCCACCCCCAATTTTACAAGCTGGAAGACTGAAGGAGGGAGAGAGGGAGAGGGGGAGGAAAAGGGAGAGTGAGTCAGAGAAGGAGGGAGGGAGGGGACTAGCACTCCACTTTAGGTCACAGAGACTCCCTTTCTCCTGGGGACCTGGCCAGAGGATTAGAGGCAGGAAGGAGGAGGCAGTGGAAGAAGTTTCCTTGGGACCAGAATGAGTGTCTGATGGGGGTAGTGGTGGGCGTCACAGCCCTAAGGGCTGAGTCACCTCTAGCAACAGACATCCAGCTCTGCACCCTTTAAACGCCCTCCGGAGCTGCCTTGGCCCCCAGGCTCGGCCCCCAGGTACCAGCCAGGTACCAGCCGGGTACCAGCCAGGTACCAGCCAGGTACCAGCCGGGTACCAGCCGGGTACCAGCCGGGTGCTGACGACCCTCCCATCCCCACTTCCCACTGCCCACCCCTTGAGCCCCACCTCCCTGTACACATTTACAGGTACATTGCGTTTACTCAACAGGTTCTGACGGAGCACGAGGGGCAGTGAGACACAGCCACTCCTCACGGACCACACAGGGGATGCACAGGTTAACCACACGGCCAGGTGGGCCCGAGGCAGGTGCAGGCCACAGATCTCCATCTTTGCACGTTTGAACCAAGGGAGAGCAGAACGCGCGCCAAGAACATTATCAAGGGTGTGGGATGGGGGTGCAGAGGGAAGCCCCGGAGAAACTGACCGAGCTAGAGAAACGAACGTCGCACGTGTGACTTAAAACCACACGCGGCGGCACCAATGTTGCAAGCACGGTGTTCAAACAGAGAGATGTACACAGATTAAAGACATTAAAACGGAGGAGCAAGAAAGGGTGTGGGGGACGGAGCACGTAGGGAGACAGAGGTGAGGCGGTAAAACACGGGCACGGCCGAAGATTCCAGCTCTGCAGGCTTCCCGCTGAGGGCACCGGAAAGTCACTGCAAGTTCGGCTCCGCTGTCCCGCCACCTCCTGCTGCGGGGCCCTCGGTTCCACACACCCACGGCACCCGGGGTGACAGGGGCTGTGGCTGCTCCCAACCTGCCTTTCCCCTCTGTCCTTTCTTTGGGAAGGTAAAGGCAGGCCCCTGTGGCGGAGGAGGCGCCTTCACCCGCGTCTGCACCCCAGAGCCGACCTGGGAGGCCCCCCCAGCCCCCACCTGAAACAAGGCTGAAAGGAATCCTGAGGGCTGGACTCGTTCGTCCCTGACAACGTTCATCTAGGACAGCCAGGGAAGAACCCAGAATGCCGCGGGAGCAGGCCTGGGAGGGGGAGGGCCGGGCAGGCTCCCGAGAAGCCTCCCTGGAGGAGGCAGTGCTGGCGGAGGCCTTAAAGGCCATGGGGTTGGGGTGACGCGAGAGGGCACAGAGGCGTTCGGGGCCGCAGGACTGGCCGCCGCCGAGGTGAGCGCGCAGCCGCGCTCAGGGCCGGGTGGCGGTCGCATTCGCGCAGGGCAGAGGGGCGGAGGGTGGGCTCCCCGGCCAGCACGCACGTCCCCCTGGGCAGTGATACAGGGAGAGCTGGACTCCACTCAGGAAAGGCCTTGGCGGGAGCAGAGGGCCACTTTAGGTGGCCAGGGTCTGGCTCGGAAGAAGCTGGTCCCAACTTATTTACTTATTTTTTTTAAAGGAGGGACGGGGTGGGAGCACGCCGGGTCCGGGAACCCCCAGCTCGGGGCTCCTGCAGGGTCTCTGGCCCGTGGGTGAGCAAAGGTGAAGGTCAGGGCCACGGATGACCCCCACCTGCCACCCCAGGGTCATCTTCAAGTCAGTTCACGTTTCAGGCCTACCCGGGGGTGAGCGCCCGGGAGGGCGTGTTTAGATCGGGTCACGGCGCGCCGCCCCGGGCCTCAGTCTCCCTATCTGTCCACCGGGGCGTGGGGTGAGGCGGGGCGCCCCACCCCGCTGCCCGGCGCGGGGCTGGGGGCGCGGGGCGCGGCGGAGGCGCCGTCGCGGGTCAGAGTCCGCGGGCCGGCGGGGCGGGGGCGGGGGCGGGGGCGGCGCCTCCGGGGCGGGGCGGCGGGCGGCCGGGCGGGCGGCCGGGCGTGCGTCAGCGCGGCCGGCCCCGGAGTTTTCCACTGCCGACGGGGGCGGAGCGGCGGGCGGGGCCGCGCAGACAGTCTCCCGCCGCCGCCGCCGCCGCCGGACGCGCAGAGCCAGGGCCGGCCGGGAGAGCGCCGGGTCGCGGGGCGGACGGAGGGCGTCCCCGGCTGGGGCGCGCGGGCGCGTCGCGGTCCTCGGAGAGCGGCCGGCTCGCAGGTGAGCGCTGAGAGGCTCCGTGCCGGGCCGGACGGGACGTCGGGGAGGGGGGCGTCCCGCGCAGGTGGCACTGTCCCTCCGGCCCCGGCCCTTTGCCCCCTCGCCACCCTGAGCGGGCGCGGGGACAAGGACACCGCAGCCGGCCCCCTGGGCTGCGTGCCACGGCCGAGGTCCGGGGGCCGGGAGGCGAGAGGCGCAGGTTCTCCGCTCCCCTCCCCCGCCTCGCCGTCGGCACCCCAAGAAGTCACGGCGCCCCGAGGTCCGTGCGGGGGGCGGCCGAGCGGAGGCCGTGCGCTGGTGGCGGGGGACGGGGTGCGCGCGTCCGCCGCTGCGTTTCCTTTTGACCAGTTGCCTGAGAACTTTTCAGAAGTTACTCGCGTGGCCGGAGCAGGTGACATTTGTCGCCCTCCATCCCCGGGCTCTCCCCCGGGGGCGGGTGCCAGGGCTGCCGCGCGTGCCCGGAGCCCCTGGGAGGCGGGGAGCAGGGAGGGCGTGGAGGGATGAGTGAGAAGTGAGGCCCCGTGAGTCACGGCCCCGGCCAGGGGGGAGGGGGAGGGACCGTGTGGTACGCTCACCTGTTTGTCAGTCGCTGTCACACGCAGAGGCCACCGCTGTTGAGTCACGGGCTCAGCGACACCGGCCCCCCGCGGACACGCGGAGGCTCTGCCCCCCGCACCTCTCCTCTCCCCGCCACGCGGCCTTGCTCCCGGGGCCCCGTGTCCTCCCCTGGCTGGACCCCTCCACGGGCGCGCACTGGGGAGGTGCCCACGCCACAGCCACCATCGCGCCGTTACTCACCCCTGCTCCCAGGCACAGTCACACACAGAGCCCACACGGCTGACACACAGGGTCCCTCCCCAGCTCCGCTGCCCACACGACACCTCCACTCAGCTGTCTCACGGCCCTCGGGAGCGAGCGGAACTCACCCCGTCACCCCCGGAGCCTCGACGTCACGGCCCTCTGCGGTCCCCACATCCTGAGGTCACCAAGTCCATTCCCCTTTCTCCCGTGTCCTTGTCCTGTCATCTCTCACCTAGCTCTGGCAGCCTTCTACCGGTCACACCCCCTCCGGTCCCCGTGCCGAGCCATCTTTTTAAAATGCAAATCTGGTATTGTCACTCCCTCCTTAAACCCCCGCGGGGCTTCCTGTACCCTCTGGCTACACAGTCTGCCGGGCGCCCCCGCCTCAGGCCGGCCCTCCCCCTCCCCCTGGGCCGCCCTCTGGTCCCTCCCACTTGCTCTGCCCACCTCCTTTCCGGGGGACACCCTGGCTTCACCCCCAGCTGTCCCTGCCCCGCCTAGCCCTTGGGCCCTCCTGGCAGCACCCGGCAGGGCTTGCGCCCCCTGCGCTCAGGGCTTCCACAGGGCAGCGCCCGGGCGTGTGTTGCCCCCTGTGTGCCCAGGTGCCTGCGCCGTGCTGGGCGCGTCGTGGGAGCTCAGTAAATACTTGTTGAGTGAATGAATGAGAGTGAGGGAGGCCCGGCTTGGGTGGGGGAAGCAGCTGCTGTCAGGTGCAGTTTCCCTGCTGCAGAAGCAATTGCCTCTTGGAGCCAGCAACCACTTGGCACCTGCCCAGTGCCAGGCCCCGGAGGCCAAGGCTGAAGAGCTGTCTCCGCCCCTCCCCCATCACGTTCAGAGGGCGGGGGGAGGGGTGTGCCAAGGCTTCCTGTCTGCACTCTGCGGGGGCTGGTTTTCCAGCCAATCCCAGCGGGGGTCTGAGGCGCTCTCCCCTTCTTCCTGGAAGTGTTTCTTGAGGTCCTGGGGTCACACGACCCCAGGTCCTGGGGGAAACTGACCCAGCCTGGCCAAGGCCTGGGGCTCTGAGGTTGAAGGACACCTTCTTCAGACCCTTGGGAGCTGCCTGGGGGGCTGCTGAAGGTGCACTCTCCCCAGTGCTGGTGTTGGCGGGGGGGAGGGGGGGGCTGGGGCATTGGGGTACGCAGAGGAGTTGGTGTGACTTCTCAGAGGCCCTGAGATGTAACCCCCCCCCCCCGCCCCCATAGCCTTCGCTTGCTTGGTGCCCGGGGTGAGGTGGCCTTCCCTGGGTTCCGGCGGTGTGGCCTGAGTGTGCAGACAGCTGTGACGCGGAGGGTGGGGAGGCGTGTCCCCCTCATCCTGGGCTGCCAGCTCCCGTGTGTGGTGGCAGGAGGGCGGCCTGATTCTCGGGGCCCAGGCAGATCCCGGAAGAAGTCTGGTTCTCTTTGACTCAGGGCCTGTCTCGGGGCTCCTGGGGGTGTGGCGTTTCTGTCTGAGCCAGCTCCTGGGAATTGCTTTTCCTTCCTCCAGGACCCTAGGAGGGGGCTGTGCTCGCCCTGGGAACAGTGCCACGGTCGGATCTTGATTCCTGGGTAGCTGCTGAGGGCCCCTCCCCCCCTCTGACTCACTGTCTGACACTTTTCTTGGACTCTTCCACTATCTGTGTTTCATTCCTTTTTCTGACTTGGCCTCTCCTTGTTGCTGGCTGAGGCTTTCTGTCTCCTCTCCTGAACCTCTGCCTCTCTCAGCCTCTGGATTCCCAGGTGGGACAGTGGCTCTGCCCCTCCCCCCACCCCGGGGACTAGCAGGGAGGACAGTTTATTAATCTTCCAGGTCTGCAGATCCTGCCGGGTGGGGTTCATCCCCAAACCTGCACCACAGCGGTGGCTTCCCTGCGCCCGCCGCTTCCCTGGGTCTGTTTCCCTGTCTGCAGCCTTGGAGCTTAGAACCTTCCGCCTTGCTCCTTGACATCTCTCTGGTTTTACTCATGGGTGACAGGGAGCCTCCAGAGATGCCTGCGGTGGCACCTGCCTGCAGCCTCAGCGTTCTTCCCCTGCCCTCAGAGCTACCCCCTCCTGGGTATCATTCTTACTCAAACCCTCTGCAGCAGGCTGAGGGATTGGCAGGCATCTGCCCTTCCCCCCCCCCCCCCCCCCCCCCCCCCCCCCCGAACTGTGACCAGAGCAGGAGATTACTCTGACTGGTCGCCTCCTCCCCGAGAGAATTCATGTCCTTAAATGTTTCCATGTGATACGAAGCGTGCACCTGCCTACCTCTTACGGGCCTCAGGTGCCCTCTCTATGCCGGGCTCTGTTCTAGGCATGCCCATGTGACAGCAGCCAGGCAGAGAGGCCCTCGGCCTGACGGGAGGGACACGAGCTGTGAGGCCCCTGCAGGGTGGGGACGTAAGGGCTGTGATGAGGGAGCCCAGGTGGGCAAAGAGGAGGGGGGTTTTGGGGAGGCCCTCTTGGAGATGATTTCTAATGAGCCAGGCTGGGCTCCAGCTGGTGCGGTGGGCAGGAGGCAAGCAGGTCGTGGCTTTTAGGAGTGTACTGTACAGTGAGGTGGGGTGGGGAGAGGCCTGCAGGATGCTTCTGGAGGACAGGCAGCATCTGCTGCAGCCACTCATGGAACTCTGGGCTTGACTCCCCTAAGGGCAGGCTCCCCTAAGGGGAGCTCCAGAGTGAGTCTGAGCATGAGGGTGGCAGGTAGGTATGTGACTTAACGAGATCGCTCTGGCTGCAAGGGAAAGAAGGACTGTGGGGAGAGCACAGGAGCAGAGGCAGGGGACATGGGTCATAGCAGTGAGGACAGGAGCAGAGGCAGGGGACATGGGTCATAGCAGTGAGGACAGGAGCAGAGGTAGGAGACGTGGGTCATAGCAGTGAGGACAGAGACATAGGGTAACACGCTTTTAAAATTATACACCTCGTACATGAAATGCATAAAGTATGTGAATCTTACGAGTACAGCTAGATGGATTTTTATGGTTTTAGAAACCCCTGGAATGAACCACAGCCCGGATCAAGACAGTACATTCCCAGACCCCCCACGAGATTCATTCCCTTATGGCTGCCCCCAGTGCCCCCCCATCCCCTTTCCACACCTCTGACGTGTGTCGTCACAGACTGCGTCTGCCTTTTCTTGAGCTTCACTCCTTGCGTCTGGCTTCTTTCACCCAGCATGGTATCCGTGAGCTTGACCTGTGTTGTGTGCATCCAGGAGCTCATTGTGTTTCACCGCGTAGAGTGACACGGTCACTCTGCACTTGCCACTGTTCTGAGAATTGGACACGTATCGAATGGTGTAGACCTCCCAGCCCAGTGAGGTTTTAGGACGAAAAATTGGCGTGGTGAAGTTAAGAACTTCCCAGGGACACTTGGCCAGTTAAGAGCCAGGCCAGGGTTCAAGTGCAGGCCGTCTGGTCTGGGAGCCAGGGCTCCATGCAGGGCGGCCTGCGGGCTGCCTGCTGAGTCCAGCCCGGCCTTGCGTCCTGCCACGGCTGGGTGACCAGATGTGGATGGAGGGCGAGGGAGCAGGGAGTTGAGGATGGCTGCAGGTTTCTGGCTTGAGTAACTGAGTGGTGGCAGTGCTGTCACTAAGATAGGAAACACAGGAAGAGGAACAGATGGCATGGGTAGGGGGTTGGGGAATGGAGACAAGGGGTTCGATTCGGGGCCTGCAGAATTTCACGTTTCTAAGGCACAGCCTGGCAGAAACCCCGAGTGGGCATTTGGTGTGCGGGGAGGGGTCTGAGGCTCGGGGGTGCGGTTAGGGAGGCGTTCAGTGCACAGCATCTGGAGCTTGGGGAAGGATGGGTTCTCCCCGCGCGCTGGGGGGAGGGGCCGCATGCGGGGGGTGTGGTTTGTCTGGGTGTGCGTGAGGGTCTCTGGTCTGCACGCGCCTGTGTGCGTGGTTGCCTGGCTCTTCGTCGTGAGTTCCCCCCTCTCCTGGGCGATCCTTCAGGTCAGCTGGGAGCTGGGTTGTTTTTGTTTGTGGTTTGACCCGGGGAGGGGGGAGCCAAGCCTGAGAACCTGCTCGCTGAGCAGCCCCCGGAAACACCTGTGTGTCATGTCCCGCCCCCCCCCACGCCCCCCAGCGAGGAGAGTTTATAAAGAGGAGGAGAGTCTGTTCTTCTCTGTGCTTGCAGGGAGAGGCTGTCCCCCGGAACAGACCATATCCAGTAAGTGTAGCCACTGAGTCCACTGACAGCACACCCTGCAGGTCTAGGATCCAGGGACTTCCTGGGAGGCTTGGCGCAGGGGGGAGCCCGTGTTTAGAAAGGACACCTGAGGAGCGGCGGTGGCCGGCTTCGGGTTGGTTTTTCCTGTTCTCTCTCATTTCCTGTGGTGGCAGTGGGGGAGGGCTTCCCAGCACTGGGGCCTCTGCACGTTTCCCCCTCTTCCTGGTGACCTCCGGGGGCCCGGCCCTGAGTGCCAGGGGACCTGCATAGACAAGGTGGCTGCTCAGCCCTTGGATCGAGTCCTTTGGAGATTCCCAGGCCGTGGGAGGGACTGTTTGTTATTCGCCGTCATTTAGGGGAAGGAGCCCCAAGTCCGCTCCGCGCCCCTTGGATGGGGCCAGCGTGCTGCAGGGGTCTGGGTGGACTCCCACGGACGGCTGAGACAAGTGGGGTGTCCCGGGTTGCTCCAAGCCACCAAGCTACAGACTGGAGAGAGTGGGACGTTCCTTAACAGGCCAGTTTCACTGGAGTTATTTTTTAAGGGGAAAAAAAAGTTTTCCATAGGAAGTTAATTCGAACAAACAGGGCTAGATACTGGGAGTAGGAAGCAAGATGTAGGTGTGCTTTTAAGGTCCAGCAGGACATGCGGAAGAGGCCTGAAGCCTGGGTGTCTCTGCCCCGCCCCCCCCCCCCCCAGGCCTGCAGGCAGGGGACTTCTGCTGCGGGGTGGGGGTTTCTGGTGGAAAGTCTGAGCAGCTCCTTCCCAGGAGGTGAGGCGTTCAGGAAAGCCCTGGGTCTGGGAATCAGGGCCAGTGTCACAGCCAGCCTGTTTCCCGGTCAGCCGGGCCCTGGAGCAGGGGCCCGTAGCCAGCGTGCTGGGGCAGGGCCCGTGCCGGGGGTTGGGGGGGTGGGGGAGGGGTGCTCAGGGGCACGGCACGGGGCGGGAGGCAGAGCCTGGATGGGGCCGTCTCACAGCGCCTCTTCCACACTGAGGCACACAGATGTGGGCTGTGTGAATCACCCGGCCGTGAGTCAGCCCCCAGGATTCCTGCCGGGGAGTGAGCGAGGCCGGCCGAGGTCTGTGGGTGCATCTGTCGGTCTGGGGGGTGAGTGTGTAGGTGGGCTGCAGGCGGTGGTAGGGAAGGAGGCTGGCAGTGTCCTGGGAAGGCTTTTGGGCAGAGGTGCTGGGGGACTGGAGCCAGGATGAGGGTTTGGGCCCTGTGTCCTGCAGAGAAGCCTCCTGGAGGTGTGCCCCTTGCACAGAGCTCCCCGGGCCGCAGGGGCTTCTGGGACGCCTCAGGGTTTAATGGGCGGAGGTGGTGATCACGGCTGGCTGCTGACAGCCTTCTCCTTCCCATCCAGGCTGTCTGTGCCCAGACCCCAGAGCACCCCAGACCACCATGACTGGGCTCCTGAAGAGGAAGTTTGACCAGCTGGATGAGGACCACTGCTCGCTCTACTCCTACTCCTCTTCGTCCTCGGGCCACCACTCTCTGTCCTGCTCCCCAAGCTCCTCGGTATCCCCGGCCTGGGACTCGGAAGAGGACGGCCCCTGGGATCAGATGCCCCTGCCCGACCGGGACTTCTGTGGGCCCCGCAGTGTCACTCGTGAGTCCCTGCTCCCCTGGGAACCCCACCACTCCCCTTCTTCCTTCCTGAAGATGAAATTGGGAGGCGGGTGACAAAGCCCTTCTGGCCTCTGGAGGGCGTGCCCCCATGGCTTTGGCTCCCCACCAAGTCGCTCAGATATGCCCACTGTCCACAGGCACTGGGGCCCGGCTGGGTTCCCCTTTGCCCTCGGGGCTGCCCTGCGTCCTGCTGTTCAGGGTGGGGCTCTTCCCAGTGGCCCTCTGCCTCCCCACCCTGCCCCACCCCTCCCTCCTGCTCCAGTTTCTCAGCTTTCGCCCTGTCCCGCTTCCGCTGGCTACTGTCCCACGCCCCACACCTCTCCGCTGAGAGGCCTGTCAAGCCGGTCCCTGTCCTGTCACAATGCTGTTTGGCTTTGCCTGAACCTGGTGACGTTTTCTTCCCAGTTACTTTTCAAGGTGGTGTGATTCCGATTCCAAACTGACAAAGATCACCCTAAAGCAGTGTCCCCACCTTTACTTTTTACTATCACCCCCCCGAGCCCCAAGGAGCCCTTTTAGAATTTTTTCCTAATCATCCCCACATGATAAGTTTAATGCCAGAGACAGGATGTCTGCTTAGGTGCTGTGTGTCTGAATGTGCATTATACATAAAAAGTAGGATTTTTTGCCACATAGAATCTAAGTGTATTAACTGACTCAACTACTCCAGGGGTTTATCCTGGAGTTACAAGGGTGGTTTAATATTATAAAATCTCATCTTCTGGTTCTCCAGATGACCCTGTCAGAGGAGGGCAGATATAAAAGCTACTGTCAGTGCTGAAAGACTATCTGACATAATATAATGTTCCTATTAGATACGACTCTTGCTAAGATAGGAAGAAGTGATTTCTTCTTAAATGATAAAATAAATATGCTTCCACCCAAAAGCTGGTTCTGATTAATGAGGAAATGCTGGAAGCAGTCCCCCGGAGTCAGGGACAAGGTGAGGACACCGTTACATTGTTGGCTAACCTTGTTCAGGAAGTGCTTGCCGACTCACTTCACAAAGACAGCGAGAGTTCTATTGAGTTCTATGGAATTGCCAACATTCACCTATTTTGTGGTGGTTTCTTACAGTTCAACCTAATAGAAGCAACAATATACCAATATATGTATGGATATGTACGATCAATACCTTATAAAAGGACGGCCTCTCTAAGCCTGTGGCCAAACACAGACGCTATCAAGGAAAAGAAAAATATATTTTTGGTTGCAGAAACATCAGAAGCTATTTTGTAAAATGCCATAAACAGAAATAAAAGTCTAAAATACTTCCACAGGTAGGCGAGGCGGACAATATTAATGTCTCTAATATCATATATAAAGAGCTCCTACAAATCAATAAAAAATACCAGAAAACTGTGCAAGGGACCTATACATGGCTATGGGCGTGGGAAAGGTGTTGAATCTTCCAGACGCTCTTACTTGGGCTGGTGTGGGTGACGACAGCCTAAGACAGTGTTGACAGTTTTCCCATCTCCAGTTCAAACCAGGCTGGCTCCTAAATTCAGATCCGTGTCTCTCTGGGGGGTGAGAGCGGACAGGGGGTCGCGCTGTGCCGCACGGAGAACTCACGCCCTGCCCGCTCCCCGCCTGCCTTCCAGCTCTGTCTATCCTGAAGCGGGCTCCCCGGAAGCGCCCCGGCCGCGTAGCCTTTGAGGGCATCACCGTCTACTACTTCCCGCGGTGCCAGGGCTTCACCAGCGTGCCCAGCCGCGGGGGCTGCACGCTGGGGATGGCCCCTCGCCACAGTGCCTGCCGCCGCTTCTCCTTGGCCGAGTTCACGCAGGAGCGAGCCCGGGCACGGCGCGAGAAGCTCCGCCTCCGCTTGAAGGAAGAGAGGCTGGAGGTGCTGCGGAGTAAGGTAGGGAGTCGCCTCTCCCAGGCCCGCGCGGTGGGGCAGCTCCTGCGGGCCCCCGCCTGGAGGGGACGGGCATCAGGGTTGGGTGCCCATTTGCTCACTATGTATTTGGGGAGATGGGCCCGGGGGGCCAGTCATGCTTGGTCAGGATCTGTTGCTTGGATTATCTGCAGACAGAGCGGGGTGTGCAAGGGCTCAGGCTTGCAGCCGAGGCTCGGGGCGTGGCGCCCGAGTCTGTCTGACCTCACCAAGGTGGGGGGGGCGGGGAACTGGGGGACACTGGGGCTTGGTGCATCTGTCTGGCTGGGGTTGGGCTTTTGTCCATGAACTGCGGAAAGGCATGAACAGAAAATCTCTCGGTAAATGCCTTGCAGACAGTGTTCTTGGCTGTCCTGCTCACCCTGGCATCCACAGTGCCCAGCCCAGAGGAAGCATGCTGGGGGACGTTGGTCGAGGGACCGATGGCTGCGGGGATGAAGACCCCGTGTGTGCCGCTCACATCCCTCCTTTCTCCCGTGGGTGCAGCTTGCGGAGGCTGGGGTACCCGAGGCGGAGGCTGGCCTGCCACTGACAGCAGACGCGATCGATGATGCCTCTGTGGAGGAGGAGCTGGCGGCGGCTGTGGCCGGCGGCCGCTTGGAGGAAATGACCTTCCTACAGCCCTACCCAGCCCGGAAGCGGCGGGCCCTGCTGCGTGCTGCTGGCGTGCGCAGGATCGATCGGGAGGAGAAGCGGGAGCTGCAGGCCCTGCGCCAGTCCCGGGAGGACTGTGGCTGTCGCTGCGACAGGGTCTGTGACCCCGAGACCTGCAGCTGCAGCCTGGCGGGCATCAAGTGCCAGGTACGTGGCCAGACTTGGCCGGGGGGCGGGGGCGCCCGAGCGTGGGGCTGCGCGGGACCCTCACTCGGTTCCCTGCCTTCTCCGCAGATGGACCACACGGCGTTCCCCTGTGGCTGCTGCCGGGACGAGTGTGAGAACCCCAAGGGCCGTGTGGAGTTTAACCAGGCGCGGGTGCAGACCCACTTCATCCACACGCTCACCCGTCTGCAGCTGGAGCAAGGGGCTGAGAGCCTCGGGGAGCTGGAGGCCCCTGCCCAGGGCGGCCCACCCAGCCCTGGGGAGCAGCCCCCCGCTTTCCCACTGGCCAGCCCCCCCGGGAGCAGTGAGCTGGGTGACAGCAGCAGCAGCAGCAGCGACATGACCGACTGCTCCACAGCGTCGGGCACTAGCGAGGCCCCCGGTGGCCCTGCCCACGCGGCCCTGCCCGCTGTGGACGACCACAGCCTCGAGCGGATCCTAAGTCTCAGTGACTCTGACCTGGGCGGAGAGGAGGAGGAGGAGGAGGAAGGCGACGTGGGGAGCCTGGACGGCCTCAGCTGCTTCCACCTCGCCGACATCTTCGGTACCGGTGACCCTGGCAGCCTGGCTGGCTGGACCCACAGCTGCTCCAGCTCTAGCCTCCCATCAGGCATCCTGGACGAAAATGCCAACCTGGATGCCAGCTGCTTCCTGAACGGCGGCCTTGCAGGGGTGGGCGAAGGCAGTCTCCCTGGGACCTCAGTGCCGCCCAGCGTGGACGCCGGCCAGAGCGACTCAGTGGACCTCAGCTTGTGTTCCTGCGACTCCTTCGAGCTGCTCCAGGCCCTGCCAGACTACAGCCTGGGGCCTCACTACACCTCTCGGAAGGCGTCCGACAGCCTGGACACCCTCGAGGCGCCCCACTTCCCCTTTCCTGCCTTCTCCCCGCCTGCGGACACCAGCGTTTGCTTCCTGGAGTCCATCATGGGCTTGGCTGAGCCTGCCGCCGATGGCCTGGTCCCCTTCGTGGATGGCCAGTTGTTTGAGGACACGGCCCCAGCGTCTCTGGTGGAGCCCGCGCCTGTGTGAGGGCTGCAGTGCCTTTTCTCGGCCCCAAGAGCTCTGTTGCTGCTGTGTTATCATTTGGGGGCTCCCCGGGGTCTGTAACAGCCTCCCATTGACTGACTCACCCACGTGGACACTCCTGATTTCCACGCACCACTCTGGATTGCTTTATTTATTTTTTTACCTGTCTGTGCTGAAGAGAGGGTGGGAGGGGGCTGCCCCCTCTGCCTCCCCCACCCCAAGTCTCTTCTACTTCCGGGGCACATGCCAAGAAGAGGAGGCCGGGTGGCTTCCCTGGAGCCTTGCAGACCCTTTTTTGGTCTCGTATGATATTTCCTAGCCCAAAGACAGTGAGGTAGGGCTGGAATCAGCCACTTCTCCCGGCTTCTGCCAGTCTGAGCCCCAGTCCCCTGGGTGGCTGAATCCTCTGGACTGTGAAGACTATAATTTATTTCCATAATTTATTTGGAACTAGGTGGCTTAGGGCAATGCTGGGGTCGGTGGGGCACAGACCCCAGGAGTCCCTTTTGCCTGGGAGTTCTGCAGCCCCGCCCTGCCTGGTCTTAAGTGTAGACTAGGCGTGAATTCGAGCCCCACGTCCACTCTGGCCGGACGCTGCCTGGCTCTAGATGGCCAAGCAGGTGGGCTGACTGGGGACAGTGTCTGGGCAGGGCAGGGACTGGGCTGACCAATCGTGACCAAAGCCCTCTCGCCCCACTCAGCCCTGTCTATTTCCTGACCTCTGCCCCATGTCTCCCCTCCCGCAAAGGCCACAGCCTTGGTTCCCGGCCCATCCCTGGGGGAGGGGGCAGCAGGAGGCCCAGAGAGGGCAAGGGGCTTGCCTCAGGCCCCACAGCATGCCCCTGACGACTCTCAGGGCTCTCTGGGCATTGCACTCCAACCTGGCCCACCTGCCCGGGCCCCTAAGGCCAGCTGGCCAGGGCAAGGGGTGGCTCCTTGTGGCTTTTATGCCCATCATTTGCTGATGCTGAATTTTGTATCATAATATCTGTATTGTCCCTGAGTATTAGAACTATAATTTATTCATTTTTCTGTGTCTGTGCCAAGAAGCCCAGGCTCTGGGCCTGCCTTACCCAGGAGGCCTTGCCTTTGGGAACACCTTGTACCTGAACTTACAGGTACCAATAAAAAGGCTCTATTTTTAACTGTCTGGTCTGCTTTTGTGGGTACACCGTGGACACCGAGGCTGTGTTGGGGACAGAAGTCGGGGATACAACACCCTGGGCCTCCTTCCATGCAGGTTAGTCGACAGACAGACAGGAAGCCTGCTAAGAGGCTGGCCAGGCACACGGTGCTGTCCCTCCGGATGGACCCATGGCTCTCCGGTAGTCTTCCTGGGATGGCAGTGGGGACAGCAGCAGCAGTCTTGAGACATGCTGTCCGCTTGCGTGGGTGAGGGGACACTCCTTCCTACTCGGCCACACTGAGCTGAGGCTGGCCCTGACTGAGGGTGAAGTCACCTCCACCCCGGGCAGAGGCGGCATGGGACCGGGTGGGTGGAGACCCGGGCAGGGCTGCGTTGCTAGAGTCCACGGGGACTTGAGCTCCAGACGTTGTAGAACATCATCCACCTGCACGAGCCCGATCCTGACCCATCGCCCTATCCCAGGCGGCCAGAGCACCAGGCTGCAGTCACCCCGGGAGCCCCCGGCGGGGGCCTGAGCACCGAGGCCGAGCTCCCCCTTGGGAATAGGATTTTGTACAGGGCTGGAAGGGGGGCGAACATACTGACTTGGGTCTCCCTGTCTAGTTCTGTCTCCGGCGGTCTGTGCTGGGCCCCCTCACTCCATCTCTGGGCTTTACTGGTTAAGCATGGACCCACTTCTGCTACCTAGAGGTGACTGACACACATTCTTCCTTCCCGTCTCTGTGCCTGGGGGTCCCGAGAGCACACCACTCACCACCTAGGCTTGTTCAGTTCCTGCAGACACAGCGCTGGGGAGAGAGCCTGCAACATGCCTGTGACGTCCGTTTCGATTTCTTGTTTCTGCCTCTTTTTCTATTAGTAAGTTCCATCCTTTCTTGTGTCAGTTCTGTCACCTTTTTGGTATCTGCCTCTTGCCTCTGGACACGCATGGACATGGCCATATCATCAGTGGCCACTAGAGGACTCATGGCTCGGAGTCTGGCCTACAGTGGGGCAGCCTGTTCCTGTAACCAGCACAGGCAGGAGAGCCAGGTGTGTGGCTCCTTGGCGTGGACCACCCTGGTACACTCAGTTGTCCGGCCTCCCCTGTCACTGGTTCCTGGGAATCCCTTTGTAGACATTGTTTCAGTACACTAATCCAACAGCTGGATCTTCCCAAGGGCTCTGAGGCTCTGTTCTGACTCACCTAGGGGCCAGGTGGCGGGCCCCAGCAGCCCCAGGACCCCGGAGGGAAGCCCCTAGAGGCTTCTAGGCCATGGACACAGCCCCTGGCTAGACAGAGTCGGCCCAGCGAGAGCCAGAGGGTCACCTCTTGGCTTTTTTTCTAAGAGAAACGAAGACGCCTTAAGGTTTACAGCAATAACAATGGGAGGAATGCACAGTCCTTACACTGTCAGTCTCCCACAGGTGGACCGGTCGCTCAACACTACCTGCCCCAAGACTCTGGGCTGTACAGCACTTCATCGTAAAAGGGACAGGTTTCCCAGAAGATGATGGTAGCAACCTGGGGAGAGCATTCCAGATCACTGCCTCACACCAAGAGGCCGTGCACGTGACCGCAGTGTTATAAAAACAAGGCTCAGAAGCCACCGAGGACAACCCAGGCTGTGCTAAAAGGGACCCTTACCCGTCCACGGTGCCCGAACCTCAGTCACCAGGCAATTTCTCTAGAAAACGCTGCCTATCTGCATTCTACTAAGTATTTTACTCCATCCATTGTGATGTCACTATGCTTAAAAATTAGAACATTCTATGTAACAACACCCACCGGACTGCCGAGTTTGTTGTGCTACTTTTCTGCCTTACGTAAAAGTCTTTAAACACGCAGCTACCAGCCTTGACGATCTTTGCTGAGTATCACTCGCAGGGATTCGTACCGTGATTTGGGACCACACAGATCTAATTTCCTGCCACAGATGGGGACACTGAGACTGAGAAAGGGGAAGGAAGGGTCTTGGGAAGGTCACACAGGGAGATTCTAGACCTCCTGACTCGCAGTTCAGAGTTCCTTCCCCTGAGGTCAGACTGGCCCATTATGGCCATCCTGGAAAACAGGAAGAGAGGCACTGGGAGCACAGCAAAGGTGACCCCTACTCCTGCCTCGCCCGTCACAGTGAACATCATTCATCTAAACAGGGACCACTGCCTTTGTCCTCTTAGGTGCTAAGAGGGTTTCTGGAGGACAAACTCATTGGTCAGTGTCTTTTACAAAAGCCAAAGCGGGGACTGATCTTTCTTGGGAGGTATTCCCCCGCCCCAGGCAAGGGGGATCAGGTTTCTCCCCAAACAGTGAGGACCGGACGGCAGAGGCCGCTGAGGGTGCGGGGAGGAGGGAACGGAACACACGGGACAGGCTGGCCGGCGGGCCCGGTGGCCGGAAGGCTGGGGGCATCTCTCACACAGCACCTCAGCTCAGGGGACCTCCTGGCTGGGCCCCGCACCAGGGAGGACGCAGTGCACGGCGGGGCGGAGCGCTGCTGCTTCAGCTCCGGGACTCCAGGGTGACAGACAGGACAGGGGACACTGCTGGGCAGAGCGGACAGTGTGAGAATGGCTGTAGGGCGTTTTTTAACCAGTCCCTCTCTGCTGCCTCAGAGCATCTGCGATAAACGTGGGGTCCACACGAGGTGCCCGGTGAGCCCTGCGGAAGCTAAGTTGGTGATGTCCTTGTCCCCTGGAGCGAAATCGCTTCTTGTGCCTTAAAAACATAAAGCTTTGGGGTGCCTCTTAGACCCAGTGAGGCATGCCTCAGGTGAATCACACAGAACAGAAGTGGGGGAGAGCATGTCGTTTTCTCAATTTCTTCTCCACTGGCCACCATCCCCCCATGACATGTCCATAGGTGGCTGCCCTCCACCGTCCCGACTCCCACCAACCACGGCTAGGGCCTCAGAGCCCCTTGGGCCTTTTCCAAAATTTCCTCTCTGATTTTGGGGTAGTTGGGGTGCTCCCGTAGGACCTGGGACGGAGAGGAAAAGGGTGAAACATCAGGCAGGGCTGCGCCCCTATGCCAGGCCCCCGCACTCAGCGCCCCCGCCCACAGGGTGGCTCACGTCGCGGCAGACGTCGATGGCGTCAGTGAACCTCTTGTCCTTCAAGTAGTTGAAAGCCAGTTTGAAGCCTGTCCCCGGGCGGGGAGAACACAGACGGTGGGTGGCACCCCGACACCCCCTCTGGCTCCCACAATGGCCGGAAGGCAGGCCTTGAGTTCGGGGGTCAGGGTGGGGGTCCCCCTGCCTCTGCCCAGCCCCCTCCCGCACCCACGCGCGCCGTGGCCGGCTGCCTTACCAATGGCAGGGTTGGCACGGTGACTGTACTTCCAGGCCAGCTCGTAGTTGGTGGCGGCGTCCTTGTAGGACTGCTCCTTCTCCATGATGAAGCCCATGCACTCGTAGGCCTTGCAGCAGGACTGCAGAGAAAGCCGGTCAGGGCCTCCACGGAAGGGCGCCTGGGCAACGGCCGCCTTCCTGCCCCGACGCCCCTCCCGGACCCCCGTGGCCCATCAACCCGTCCCTGCTCTCTCCCTCGTTCCCTGCACCCCACCCCACACCCCGGGGTTCGCCGGGCAGTGTGGGGTGCGGTCCGTGTTCCCACCCTGCTCTTGTCCAGCTCTTCTCACCCTGTTCCTACCCGCCCCGCCCCGTGAGCCCCTCGGCCCCGCCCCGTGAGCCCCCACGGCGGCGCGCCCCTCGCCTTGTTGTACTGCACGCAGCGCCGCAGCAGCTCGGAGGCCAGGTCGAACTTGCCGCCCTGACAGTAGATGTCGGCCAGCAGGAGCCAGCTCTTCTCCAGGTCCTCGGCCTCGGCCGGCGACCACGGGGCCTTGGCCAGACGCTTCAACTGCGTGCGTGCCTTGGGGACCTGCTTCAGCAGCACGTAGGCCTGCGCCATGGCCAGCAGCGCGGGCACGCTGTCCTTCTGCGAGCGAGCGAGGCGGGAAGCTGGCGTCTGCTCTGGGGGCCTCGGCCTCGCCCTCCGCCCTCCCTCCCCCACCCCGGCCCCCGCCGGCCGGCGCACCTCGGCCTGCGCCATCTCGATGAAGGTGCCCAGCGCGGCCTCCACGTTCGCCTTCTCCCTGGTGGCCAGCAGGCAGAGGCCCTGCAGCAGCCGCAGTTGCGTCTGGCCGCCGGCCGTGCGCGGGTACAACTCCCGCAGCAACTTCTCCGCCGTGCGCACCCCGTGCTGCTCCGACTCCCTCCTGCCGGGGCGGGGGTGGGGGGGGGAGGCGCGTGTCGTGTCGTGTCGTGTCGTGTCGTGTCGTGTCGTGTCGGGAGAGCAGGAGCCCGCAGCCTGCAGGCTGTCCCGGCCTTCCCTGGGGTCCCGCCCCTGGCCCCCGGGGGGCCAGCCGGGTGGGGGGGCCCTTACTTGCTCTCAGTCACCGGGTTCTCAAAGGCCTCTCCGCCCACGACCTCATTGTCTGGATTCAAACAGATCTGCACCATGTAGTAGGTGGCGCTCGGGCCCCACGTGCTGTCCTTGCGGGCTTTGTTTAGGAACTTCAAGGCTTCGTTGGGCTGCCCTACGTGCCTGTAGTGGACAAGGGAAATACCACAAGTCAGATGGGGAAAGCGAGGCTCAGGGAGTGCAGGGATGCACAGGGCCCACGGCGGTCTGCACGGAGCAGGGGCTGGGCCGCTGGTCTCCCTGGGCCCTGAAGGGGAAGCTGAGCAAACGCCCAGCGTGTCTGTTAGGGAGACAGCCTGCAGCACAAAACTACCCGCTCGCCCACCCCCGGAGCTCACCAGCAGTAGAGGCCTGAGCAGTAGTTGAAGCCTGGCTCCAGAGGCGCTCGGCTGGACATCCTCTTGGACAATTCCAAGAAGGCAGGGGCTTCCTCAAGCTTGCCGCTCCTCAGCAGCAGATCGAGGAGTTTATTCAGGACAGGAAAGTTGTCTGCAACAGGCAGGCAGAGACGCGGGCCTCTGGGCTGAGCGTGTCTCCACGGGTCTCCCGCGGTGAGACAATAAATAGCAATGATGCTTAAAAGTAGTCATCAGGCCAGCCAGCCCTTTGTCGTGCCCGGCGTTAAGCCTTTTACCTGCGTATTAACTGTACAAGGAAGTCGTTACCCTTATTGTTACCATTTTACAGATGAGGAAATGCGACACAAAGCTAAGCATCGGCCAGAGGTTGCACAGCCTGGTAGTGGAATACCAGGGTTCCGACCCAGGCGGGCTGGCTCCGGGGCCGCACCGCTAACAGCTGGGATGCGCTGGGCCGCTGGGCAGACTCTGCTGTGTCGGGGGGCTTTCCCAGCAAGAAGTGGGGGGGCGGGGTGGTATGCTGTCGTGAGAGGCAGTGCAGCTACATGGCTGTGACCGCAGAAGAGGACTCACGTCCATCCCCCGTGTCCGTGATTTGGGGACAGACAGGCTGTCCTGGGTCCGGCGCCAAGCACTGCCCTGTCTGAGACCAGGAACTGGGCCCTTGGACTCTAGAAGGACCAGCATGTTCCATTGGGGCTTTATCAGTTTCCTGCCGCTCTGGGAACAATCGGAGAGGAAGGGGCTTCCTCTGCCCAGTCCGGAAGGAGGGTAGAGGGCCCACCCTCCTCGGGAGGGCAGCCCTCGCTGGGTGGGAACGGACACGGGCGCCTCTCTGGGCCGTCTCGGGGCAGGCAGCTACCTGGCGCCCTCTCCAGGACTTGGTGGTAGAGACTGACAGCAGCTCCGTAGTTCTGTTTCCTAAACATCAGGTCGGCCATCATCTGCGAGAAGAGAAAACACCGAAGTGCCCCAGAGCTCCTGACAGCAGCTGGCCCTGGCGTGGGGGGCGGGGCTGGGGCGGAGGGGGTCGGGAGCGAAGGGGAGGCAGGCTTTCCGAGGTAGCCCCCCTGGGCCCTGGGAGACACCGCAGCTGGGGGAACCCCAGGGGTGGGAAGGGAAGGCCAGGTGGACACCAGTGGGACACTCTGACAGCTGATAGAACCAGCTCCTTCACCAGCGTCCGAGGACTGCCTGCTCCAGGCAGTGGAGGTAGAAAGGGGGCTCCCTCGTCTGCTGAGGTGGCCCTGGAGGGGGCCGGGGTGGTAGGGAGGAGGGAAGCAGGACTGGGGGTGGTTTTCTCACAGACTGTCCAAGCTCCATCCCACCCTGGGCTTCAGCCACCGTGGGAGTGGTTTCCCCTGGAGCGAAGGGACCGCACTGCCGGCCCTAGGCTGTCCCAGGAGGTGGATACTGCCCTCTGCCGCCTGTCCGCCCCTCGGGCCTGCAGAGTGACAGGTCCATGCCTCTGCCTGCCAGCCCCTCAGGGCAGGGTCGGCCTGGCCTCTGAGGTTCCGGGGCTCAGAAGCAGCCGCACTGGTCAGGGGCCGCCGGGGAGGGTGGGGAGCAGGCCCGGGGGCCTCTTACCACGGTGGCCAGCTCGTGGTTCTTCTCGGTCTGCAGGAGGATGGCGCAGTGCTCTTCGCACAGGTCCAGGTGGCCCTGCAGCAGGTAGAGCCGCGCCAGCCCCAGCATCACCTGGAACAAGACCAGGTGTGATGCGCTAACCAGTGAACATCACGGGGACGCGCCAGCACCCAGGCCTTGTTCTTTCACACCCAGTTCCTATCAGCTCTGCCTTCAAAATGCGTCTCAGATCCCCAGGGTAACGGCCCTCCCCTCCTCCCGCCCAGCACTCCAGGCATGCCTCGGGTTTTACTAACTACCCTCTAAAAGTTGGGGGGCTGCTTAACTCGTATTCATCCTTCAGCTTGGGCTCTGGCGTCACCTCCTTCGGGAAGCCCTCTGCACCCCAGGGTCTGGGACAGGTACTCTTTGTGGGAGTTCCCTGACCCACACGCAGGCCCGGGTCACAGGTATTAGAGCTGCATACTTGTCTATACCCTTTGCCCGAGGGCCGGCTAGGGCCGGGACCACGCCTTGCCCCACGGCGCCTGCAGGGCCTCACCTGGTGCGCCGGGGAAACCTGGAGTGCCCTTCAATGAATAAATGGGCCTGTCGCCAAGCCCTCCATTTACTCTCTTAGCATGGACTCCATGCTGTCTGGAGCCAAGACCCTGAACCTCCTTGGACGCTCAGCCTGGGCTTCATGCCAAAGAGCCCCTGGCAGCCACACGCTCCCTGTCACCCCACCTCCAAGGGGGACCTGAAGACGCCTCACGAACATGACTTTTAGCAGCATCTTCCCTGCTCCTCCCTCCACAAATGGCTGTGCACAGAGGGGCTTCCCGGCCTTGCTCCAAGGGCTTTGGGGAGGGAGGCCCTGGGGTCGGCGAGAGCAGGCTCCGCACACCAGGGGTCCCATGCCCGACACCAGAGCTCCTGGGGGGCGGGGCACAGACAGGAGGATGCGGCCCCACCTGGTTGTCAGTGGGTGAGTAGGAGAGGGCCTCCTTGTAAGACCGCACCGCCTGGTCACACTCCTTCTCCGCCAGGTAGTGCTCCCCAAACTGCACGCAGATGGAGGCTGCTAGTTGCTTCTGGGACGGGATCATTTCTGGCTCCTCCAGGGGAACGCGCTTCAGTATCCGAGTCTGGAGGTCCATGGCCTTGGGCAGTAAACGCGGGATCAGAAACCCAGAGCCAGAGGAGTCAGACCCCGGACCGACTCACAGGAGCTCCCACCTCCCACTCCAGAGCCCGCAGCATTAGAAAGGGCATCTTGAGAGCCCCCTGAGCAAATCTGGGTCACTCTGGATGGCCAAGGCCACTGGCTGAGCACTCAGGAGGCAGGCTGGCACTGGCTCAGGGGCAGGAGCCAAGGCGCTCAAACAGAACCTTCTATTGTACCTGGCCTGCTTATCTGTTTCCATCACACCTTCACTTACTGCGTCTGCTCTGCTTCGGCTGTCCTACAGGCTACAAGCAGCACACAGTAGGTTTTCCATGCCGGCTGTGTGCTGATAGCCACATGCATTTGTTCTGAAAATCGCCCTGATGGGAATTTGAGGCAGCCCCCACCGACGTCCACGACATGCAAGGACCAGAGGGCATGGGGGCCAGAGGAAATGATGGTGCCAGCACTAAGTTTCGGGAAGAGGGCCCAAATCAGCACTCGGCTCCCCAAAGGCCAAACAGAAGAAGGGGAACCCCGGAGGAAACGGGGGGATAAACCAAGCAGTCAGAGCGCGGGCTTTCCCTGGCCACAGAACGGGCCCCAGAAACAAGGACCCCAGGATCTCCCTTGGGTAGAAAGAGTGCGGAAGGCCCGGCAGGAATGGCCAGGGGCAGCCCAGCGGGGCGAGAGGATGCGATGGGACAGGCCAGCGCCGCCCCTTCCTAGCTGTGTGGCTTTGGGCACATTTCTTAACCTTTTCGTGCTTTATCTGTTAAGTAGGAATGTCACCGTGCTTTTCTCAAAGGGCTACTGTGAGATCGAATAAGAAAGCAGAAAGCCCAGTACAGAACCCGGCACAGAGCTGGGGGCATCCCTGGGGACATCCCTGGGGACAAGGGGCTGCTCCAGCCCAGCCCAGCCAGACTCAGGGCGCTTGGGTGCACCGTCGGTGAATGAGCCAGGGTGGGGGACCGGATGCAAGGTGGGGCTCAGAGGTGGAACTAGATCCACCTTTGAGGACAAGGCCCGGAGCCTTCCAGACCTGTAGTCCTGTCCTTCCTTCCGCAGCCCCCATCAGAAAATGGCAAATAAGGAGCTCGGGCCTGCTTGTCAGTTACCTTGCTCAAAGTTTGCAGCACGTTGTCTTTCCTGTGGCTCTGGTACACCTTTGCCAGCAAAAGCAAGCACCTGACGTCGTGCATCATGGATGGGAGGTCTCTGACTGCAGAGTGGAAACTCGCGTCAGCGTTCTCTGGTCCCTGGGAATCTGGGGACGGGGAGAGGGGCTGGGTTCAGGACCTCGGCTAAGGCCCGTCCCCCGGACCATTCTGCAGGGGGAGAGAGTGGGGTGGGGGCGGAGTGCCCACGCCAAATGCCAGGGGAGTGAGTGAGCGTGCTGCCTCACCCAAGTCACGTTCCAGGGCCTGCTTCAGAACCTTTTCTGCTTTGCTGAACTTCTTTAACTTCAGCAGCAGTTCAGTCAGGTCACAGCACAGAGAGTGCTGTCCACTCATCTTCTGGGCGGCCTCGTAATAATTGATCGCCTTCGTGCGAACAGGAAGGGACTGGCTTCAGATTTTACACGTGAGCACCTCACGCTGTGGTCCCCTCAGCAGCTACCGCTCCTGCGCCTCTTCCAGAACACAGAACCCTAAGATGAAAAGGGCCCCCCCACCCCCGCTAGGAGGGCTCGGGCCTCAGCCCGAGCAGGTGTGTGGGGGCGTGGAGAGTTGCCGAGTTCTCCCCGTGGCACCCCCTTCAGCTGGGGTGCAGGGAGGAACTCAGCCACGCCTCTCCCCCTTAGAGCCTCCCCCCGGCCCGGCCGGCCTGACCTTGGTGTACTGATGGGTCTTCACGTAGGCTTGCCCGATTCTGCTGACCAGGGAGGCGTCATGTGGGTTCTTCCTATAGGCCTCATCGTAGACCTCCAGGGCCCTCTCGGGCTGGGGGGGGGGGCGAGTGTCAGGGGTCTCTCTCGTCTCTCCCACCGGAGAAGGGAGACTGGGGTGGGGTGGGCTGGGGTCGCGCGGGCCCTGCTCACCTCCTGAATGTTCATGAACGCGTCGCCCAGCAGCAGGCTGGTGTGGGGGCCAGGCAGGTGTTCGCAGAGCTCCCTGCCAAAGTGACCGAGTGCTTATCTCAGGCCCGCGCGTCCTCCCTGTCCCGGATTCCGTCTCCTCCTCCTCTTTCCCACTAATTCCAGCTGACGTCCATTCATCCAACCCCTCACTCATTCATTCCGCACCCGGTACTCACTGAAGGCCCACGGGGCGCGGGGCCCCGTGCTCGCTCCCTCCATCTGTCATCTAGACTGCGGCCAGAGCCCCCAGCCGTTGCTCTGGCCTCTACTGCCAAGCCTCCAGACCCCTCTCCCTGGGGCAGCCACATGGCTCTTCCCCGAGCCCCAATTTGGCCGTGTCACCCCGTGGTCTGCTGGTTTCCCACTGCTGTTGCTTACCCTCCCCGCCCCCCACCCACATTGCCTAGATGGAGGGTTGCCTGAGCAAAGCGACTGGGCAGGCACCCGCAAGGTCTCACCGGCCCCTCACAGAGAGCGGCTTGGGCTTCAAATCCCCCCTGCATCCTCCTTCACCTCACGTCGGTTACGTCTGAGTCACTGGACGCTTCCTCCAGGTCACCCAGAGCCAGGGGCCGGGGCAGAAGTGTGTTCCCATGGCCCCCCCCAGAACGTGAGCCATACAAGGTGGAGCTGGCCTCCGAACTCGGCTATGAGCCAGCCCGAGGGCTGACCTGTCCCGTTAAAATGTCACACGCGCTGGCAGGACACGTGCCGGAGGCCCGGCGGGAACGAACCACCGGGAGCACGCCCTCCCCGAAACGCCGCCGCCGGGCGGTCGGCGGTACCGGTAGCATCCCACGTAGAGGCGGGTGTCCTTGCGGGTCTGCAGGTAGATGCTGGCCATCTTCTCCTTGGCTTCCAGGTAGCAGGGCTGCTGGGGCGTGATGCTCCTCAGCATGCTCAGTGCCACGTCCGCCTGCCCCTTGCTCAGCGCCAGGTCCACGTTGGCGAGGGTGATGCGCACCTCCTCCGGCGTGCCGCTGAACTCGTTGATGGCGTCCTGCATGACCTTGGTGGCCTCATGCTAAGGCAGGAGAACCCAACAGACCCTCCGTTGGCTGCCATCCGGCACGGGTGGCCTGACGACACTTTCAACCCCTCCTAGAAGACTGACAGCACCCCACCCCCCACCCCCCACTCCCGGGCCAGGACGGAAATGGGACGCCGAGACGGGCCGGAGCGGTCCTGCCACAAGTCAGGGATGTGACAGCCCACATCCACCTGCGGAGCCGCTTCGGTGGCAGAAAGGGAAGCGAGCCCGTCCGTGTCCGGGAGGGCAGGGACAGGTGCCCGGCTAGCTGGGCGGGGGGTACAGAAGCCCCCACAGTGCACGCTCCGTTCCTGAGCACCTGGCGATCCTTCCTAGGGGGAGTTTGGGGACGCACCTCCTTGGACTTCCCTGCGTTCAGCCAACGGCGTCAACACACGGCTGGGCAAGACGTGGATCGCGGCCCACCGGTGCGCCGCCAGGCAGTTTCGGGGTGACCACCCGAATAAATAGCCAGTGGACCGCGGCACTTGGAGCAGCCCTTGCCCTGGAAACGTGCCCAGGCCTGCTGTAACGGCACGGCGTGGGGCACGGACAGGTCTGCGGGGACTGTCCCTTCATCACACTTGCGTCTTCGGTCATTTTAACACGGTTCCTCTCTCGGCCCGCTTGGGGGCCCTGGGCCGGGCGTTCAGCCTCCCGGACGCTTCCCCCTCGGCCCCCGCTTTGTTTCCGTCCGCCTGGTGCGGCTGTGCGCACTTCGTCGCTCGGTCCCGGCCCGTTCGCTTTCGGAGGGCAGGCAGCAGGGGTCCCCGTGGGGCAGCCCCGGGAATGCCTTTCGCGTGGCATAGGTACGTTGGTTTCATTTATGACTTTAGGGTCCCGGGGCTGCGCTTGGGGCTTTTATTCTGTTGTTGCTTTCCCACGCGGCTGTGCTGTGCTTCATTCCCGCCTCTGACCGGCGGCCTTGCTTCCCGGCCCCCCAAAGTCCTGACTACGGGATGGAGGCCGTCCCTTTTGCATCCCACTGACAGTCGTCCTTCTATCAAGAAATACTCTGCGTCAACTCGTGTGTCATGCCCTCCTCTATGAAGACGGAAAGAATCAGCAGTGGTTGGAGCACCCCATCTTCCCTTCCCACCCCTCCCTGGAGTTTCCTCATGGGGTGCTATCATTTTTGACTGAGTAACTTCCACTTCGAGAACTCAGCAATTACACTGGCTTACGCTCAACATGACACGTTATTTCCATGTCATTTTATTTACATCAGGTCCACATGTGCCTGAACTGCATTTAGTCCTCTTGTACCTCAAACTTTTTTCCCACCTATAAATCTTCACGTTAGTCCATGTCTGGGCTGTCAGTTGAGACCTACACGTTGATTTTTCAGGGAAGTCTAATTAACAACATAATGCTTGGATTATTCCATGTTTTAGCCTGCATCGTGCCAGTGTCCTTCATACAGGAAAGGCACCGGGGCGGGGGACACCCTCTTCCCCTCAACACCTTGTAAATATTGTTCTGGCGTCTTCCTGAATTTCGTAGCGCTCAGGAGAAGTCTGAGGCCAAGCTGAAGCCCTTCCTCCTACAGGGTGACATGCTCTCTGCCCACTTACGACGTTACCATTCAGCTCCTTCTCAGTGTCATGTTTTATGCTACTTGTCCGACAGCGAGTGCCCTGCTGAGCCGTGACCGTGCCTTCCCTGAAGGACCTGCTCTGCGACGTGGTCCGCGTGGCCTGTCCCCCAGGTTCTCGCTCCCGCAGGGTGTTGGTGAGGCCGCTGGCGGGGAGCTGCTGCTGGCCGTCTGTCCGTCTGCCTGTCGTTTTCCTGCTTCTCTCAGTGCTGTCCTCCACAGCCCGTGTGTCCGCCAGGGCCAGCCCACGTCCTGCGCCCTCCCCGGGGGGCGCGTCGTGTGACCGGGTCACTGGGCCCCGCGGATGTTTCCGTCGGCCCGGCCAGCGGACGCGCCTTCTTTCTCTGCTCTCCTAGGGCCCCTCTTGGTCCTTGTGTTCTACTCGGCGCTGATCTTACAAGGTTCCACATTCTTCTTCTTTGCGTGCAGAAAAGTCTCTTGAAAAACACATTTGTGTTTTTATAGAACTTCTCCTCCCAACGTGTAACTTGTCACGTGCCTATTACTTCCTCCCTCCTGTCCGCGCCTCCGTCCCTCCTTCCCTCCGTGGCCTATGGGTCCCGCCTGCGCCCATCCCCTAACCCTGCCCTTGCCCCAGACGCCGGCTCGGGGGCAGGGTGCCCGCCGCTGCCCTGGGAGCCCATCTCCCTGGCGTTCTCTCCCACGGGGGCAGGAGCCCTTGTGAAAAGCTGGGTCAGGGTGGGACTGGCTGGGTCAGGATGGGACCGGCTGGCTCGCAGGGCAGCCCCGGCCCAAGGCCCACGGACCTGCCGTCTGGCCGGAACAAGCCACGGTGCCGTGACCAGGGGGTCCCCCGCCCCACGTCCTTCCCCAGGCCCCCCTCCCCCGGGAAGGAGTCTGGGACGGAGGAGACCACGGGTGGGCGTCCCGGAGGGGCTCTCGTTTGCAGCCCCGCACTCCTACGGGCCGCCCACGGGTTCTCCCAGCAATGTCGCTGCTTTCTCTGTGGCCAGAAGGCAGTTCTAAGGCCTCGTGGGCTGCTTCCTCTCTGCGCCAGGTTCGTTATGGGAGAAGGCAGGATGCCCAGCACTGGGGGGGTCACGGGGATGGTCCTGGGGCTCTGCCGACAAGGCCACAGGGACACATGGTGTCCCGCTGCCATCACCCCCAGCCGTGCCCCTGCCCCCGTGTTCCCTCTGGCTCTCGGCAACAGCACGGGACGCGCAGGGGCTTCCTGCCTTTACCCAGGCAGGCTTCGCAGGACCCGGGGCTGCCTCACACGGCGGAGCAGGCTGAACACGGCGCAGCGCCAAGGGGACACAGGCCATAAAGAGCACGTGTGACCGGAGTCCCCGGAAATCGTGCATGGCCCAATCTGAAAATCCACCTGAGCTGGCTCTGATGGGCCTGTGAGCGCCACCTCCCTGAGCTCCGTGGGTGGCTGGGGGTGGGGGGCAGGGAGGTAGGCAGGGGACAGGTCACTCTGATTTGTGTGTTATTTTGAGGGCAATGCGAGTCACTGAAGACTTTTAGGCAGGAGAGAGATATGCTCCCACGTGAATAAAGGCTCAAAGGACGGCACGAGTAGACATCAGCCAGGACGCAACGGCATGGTCCCCAGCACCCCCACCCCCGGGCCTCCAGCATGGCCGAGCCCCAAGCCGTCCTTACCAGCTCCCCATTCCTCCGGAGGGCATCTGCCAGCTCCAGTAAGATGGAGACGCGCTCACTGGGCTGCAAGGACGGCCCGCGGAGCTTTCTGCCTTTCTCCGTCTTTGGAGTTGGTGACTTCGTGATCATTTTCAGTGTCTTTATGGCTTCTGGGTAGTCCCCAGACTTGCTGAGGGCCCTGGCCTTGGTGAAGTGGTACAGGGGGTGGTCTCGGACCTGGAGGACAGTGTGGGGCTCCAGGTCACGACTGCTGGTGCTGCTCACGGCACCCAGAGCGGACAAAGCCACGGAGCCCACCAGGGCCACCCCTGCCTGCGGGCCAGCAGAAGGGTCTGCGGGGTGCAGGCAGCTCCCGGGGCTGTGGGACACTGGGCGGGTGACTGGGCACAGGGGACCCCCACCTGGAAGTTGTGGCTGACGCCCAGCTCTAAGCAGTGGGAGCACATGGAGAAGTTGCCCTGAGCCAGGTAGATCTGGGACATGAGCAGGTGGGCGTCCACGGAGGTGGGGTCCAGCTCCAGGCAACGCTGCAGGGTGCTCTGGGCATTCTCTAACTCTCCTAGAAATAATGGACAAACCTCCATGTCCAGGGATCCCTGGGGACCCCAGGGACCCAGTGTGTAAAGGCAGAATGAGTTTTACGTATCTGGTTATCCCCCAAGTCCCCAGGTTTGCCGTTTCACCCAGTTCTGCTCTGCTTCGCTCAGAGGTCTCCTCCTAAAAGGAGAACTACATAGTTTTTACCTTGACTGAGGCAAAAGCCAGGAAACTCAAACCTCAGCGTACCACCTCCCTTCTGTCTGTAACCCCCAGGGAGGTGGCAAAGTCACTTCACGGCTCCATCTGGAAGCTCTGGGGAACCCCTAAGTCTCAAATCCCACACCTAAGAGCAGGATGAAACCTAATTGTGACAGCAAGCGTAATTGCCACGACCTAGGAAGCACCTGCTCCAGGCCCAGCACCCGCAAAGCACGTCAGAAAGTCCAGCAAACGTTTGCCCAGCCCTGCAAGGTTGCTCTTGCGATCCTTGCCTTTTCGACAAAGCCACGGAGCCCAGGGGTGGAAGTCACAGCCCCGAAGGGACAAAGCCAGCATTTGCACCCAGGGCCCTCTGCTGGGAAGGCTCTGGCAGGGAGGGCTGGGAGGTCTTCCTGCAGCCAGGCTGGCCCTACGCGGTGGCAGCCCAGGGGTGGGGTGCTGTGAACCGGGGGAGGGGGGATGGGCCCTCCTCTCTCTGTGCCCCGATCCCTCACCAGCTCCTGCTCCAGGAAAAACAAAACTTGAAAACACGAGCTCAGGGGCACCGGAGGCTGGGAGCCAAGCATGCCGTGGGGCCGTCAGGTCCCTTGGCGTCCAGGCGCCTCCACCGCATAACCTGGGGGCTGGGGAGCACCTGCTCCCAGGCCTCACACTCCCTGCTCCTTCCCTGTGTGCTGCAAAAACATGCAGGTGTCACCACAGCAACCCGGCAGCTGGAGACCTTGCTTTGGCCCTAAAGCTGCTGGCTCCTGCCAGCAACATCCCCAGGGGGAAGGGGGCGCCCCTGCCCTGGCTTGTACCAAGGAGATAAACCTGGTGCCCAGATAAGCATGGGGAGGCCCGAGGAAAAAGCCCAGGGAGCTCTCCACACAGGCCACACTGAGGACAGACGCACATCATGGCATTTTGGATCCTTCGGAAACCCCCAGGAGCCCGGGATCAGCTTGGCTCTCACACAGACAGGGGCAAAAGGCCGCAGGGAGAGAGAGGACAAGAGGGTACCCCTGTGGGTCCTCCCCGCCCCCAGCTCTCTCCAGCATCTGGGGGCTCAGTGTCTAATGGCAAAGGGCCTCAGCCCCCCGGGAGGCCTTCCTGACCACCTTTGAAAAACTGCCGCCCCCCCACCCCCCACCCCCTGCTTTCCTTTTCTCCACAGCATTTTCGCGTCTTAAAAACAATGCAATGCGTCAGGTGTTACGTCCGCACCGGAAGGCAAACTCCACGAGGGCGTTTCTGCCCACTTTGAATTCTGCTGCACCCCACACCTGCCCGTAGTGGGTGGGAGGTGAGCGACTCCCGCGGGCAGAGCAAGCGATCGATCGGCAGGCCTGCGTGGGAGAGAGACCCCGCAGGTGAGGGAGGTCGGGGGGCTTCCTGGGGGGACAGGAGGCCAGAAGGAATAGGCAGGCCTGGTGAGGGTGCGCGCATGTGTGCCTGCGTGTGCATGTGTGCGCTTGCAAGTCCGTGCGTGCACGTGCATGTCCGTCCGTGCGTGCGTGTGTGTGCGTGCACGTGCGTGTGTGCGTGTAAAGCACCCCAGGCAGGGGGCGGGCACTAACCCAGCGGCAGAAGTCCCGCCAGGTGTCTGAACAGATGAACACACGTGGGAGGACGCAAGGCCCCACCTGGCCACCAGGACCCACCGGCTCACCTGAGAGATACCTGACCTGGGCCATCATGTACAGCGGGTCGATCAGAGCTGGTGCCGCTTTCACCACAGGATTCAAGATCACAGCGACTTGCTTCAGAAGTGGAGACAGGATCTGGCCCGGTGACCGGGGCTATAGGAATACGGGGGGCTGGCTGAGCGGTTTGCCCGGCTCTGAGGGCCCCTGGGGCTGTCTGCAAACCCCCTCGGTGAAGGGACTTTATTCCGCACGTGTTTGCTACCCACTGTCTACCACCAGAGCTAGCGCAAACACTCCAGAGAACGGGGACTTGGTTGTGTTCGCGGTTCTGTCCCCAGGACCCAGCATGGTGTCTGGCACATGGTAATGCACTCAGTAAATACTTGTGGAATGACGCATTACAAGGCATGAGGGCACATGAGGTGTGTCAGATCTGATCCTTGCCCACAAGGAATCCTGACTGGCTGGGAAAGCAGGACCAACAAGCAGAGACAAACATATTTCTTAGAAGACTTCTGGGAAGCAAAGAGCCCAGTTCTTCTCTAGGATAAAGGCAGGGACAGGGGCCAGTGCCCCGCTCCTCCCACCGAGGTCACTGGGCCAGCTGCACTGGCATCACCTGGGGGCTCTGTTGGAGGTGCAGGCCTTCTACCCAGCCGGCATCTGCACTGGAACGGCTGCCAGGTAATCTGCCTGCTGCGTGAGCAAGTCTGAAAAGCACTGGGCTCCCCAGCCACCTGGGGCTCAGGATAGCCTGGCGACCGGCCTGATGAGGTCCCTGCCTCTGTCCATACCTGTACTCCAGGGCCCCACCATGCACATGCGCCCTTTTCTCACCTGCTTGGGGCAGAACAACAAGTACTCCTTGGCGATGCAGACCAGGAAGAGGGGGTCCAGTTTTTCAAAGTACTCGGGGCCCAGGGGCAGGCCCTGCATGCTGGAGAAGTGCAGCTCCACGGCCTCCTTCAGGAGCGCGGTGACCACGTGCTCCCCCTGGTGCTTCCTGGACGCCAGGAGGGCCTGCAGGAAAAGCAGCACCTGCGGAGGCAGGCCCAGGTCGTGGAACGAGAGCCACCTGGGCAGCGTCTGCAGGAGGGCGGGGGACGCAGTCCCGGAGCAGCCCACAGCCCCAAGCAGCTCTGACCTCAGACTTCCCCAGGGACTGCTGCACCTCCTTCAGGAATTCCAGCTGGGGCTCGGCCTCCCCCAGGTGGCCCTCCAAGATCTGGCACCAGATGACTCCTGGGAAGGGGACAGGAGGAGGGTGAACGGCCAGCTCCGAGGCAGAGCCAGCAGCGGTGCAGCGCGCCAAGGGGGCGTGAGCGGGACAGCGGAAGGGTCTCAGGACAAGGACCTTTCCCAACATCGTCACCAACTTAGGAGAGATACATCCTAGGCAACACGGAAAAGCGCCCCTAGCTGACGCTCTGGCTTTAACGATGCCTCTCTCCGGAGATAAGCAGCGTGAACGCTCGGGGGTACATTTCTTCAAACATCTCTCCCAGCATTCATGTCGTTCACGTACACACACAGTTTCCCACTAGTCCACACTGAGCTACCCGTCTCCTGTGACGACTGGGTGGCCGTTTTCTTAACGACGGCCCTAGGGAAGGGCGCCTCATCCCACGCTTAGTTTGTGTCCAGTGTTCCGGTCCTACACCACCAGGGTGAGCGTTCTTCCCAATTCCTGAACTACAGCTGATGGGTCAAAACGCATGCACTTCCCGAACGCTGACGGGCCCGGCCCACCGGCCCTCCAGAGGTAGCTCAGGTAATGCTGCTGCCGAGAATTCCATAATATCCTTCCCCCCAACCCTGCAGACAAGTTTTCCTCTTGGCCAGGCTGAACAGTGAAGAGTAACTCACTTTAATTCACGTTTTTCTTCTTACTAGGGACAATGAACAACTTTTCATATGTTTAACGGCCTTTGCTTTTCTACTGTGGACTTCCTGTTCACAGCTTTTGCCTGCTTTTCTTTGGGGGTGATTTCCCCCCTCTTCATATATTATTAACTCTCTGTAGCGAACATTTTCAATTTGTTTGCCATTGTCCTTTTAACTGTTTTTACACTGTCTTTTGCCCCCCACTAGGTTTAAATGTTTACATAGTTCCCCAGGGAACCAAGTCCAATTTAATTTTTATATTAAATACTTACTTCATCTGGAATTTATTTTTGAGTATGGTGTGAGATGGGGAGTTACCTTTTCTTCCTGAATGGACAGCCGGGTATCCAGCCATGAATTGTTGAAACTCCAGTGGTTTGACACGTCGTCTTGATTGCTAAGACCGGTCTCTGTCTCATTTTATCTGGTTATTCCAGGGTTGGTCTCGAGCTGACTTAACCGCTATTGCTTTATGATCTATTTTGAATTTGGGGCGACAAATCCCTTCTGTTCCTACCGCTCTTCTTGTATGGATACTTCTTGGCCATGTGGGTGTACCTATTCCTGACCGTCTCCCTAATCGTCGTCTCGGGTTTCCACGACCTCCATCTCTCCATTTGGCTCAGCTGTGGAATTATTTCTTGGACACTGAACTTTTAATTTTCCACAACTCTTTCTGTTGTCCGCGTGTTTTTTTTCACATAGTAGCACGTTCTTTACTTACTGACATACGAGCCAGCTGACCCTGGAGGATAGGGCATGACTGGGGCTGGGTGTGTGGACAGCTGGCCAGTGGACTCCCTGGGGCTGACCAGCCGGGCCCTCCTCTGATGAGGAGGTGGGGAAGAACTCAGCCTGGGGGAGGAAGCCTTGAGAGGATTCTTTTTGTCCTGCACCTCCCTGTGATGGAGGGAAGTCATTGGGGGCTCTGTTCTGCTCTCCCCAGAGTCTCCTCGACTCCAGCTCTGGTTATCATGATCCCTCCCGTCACCCCACGGACGGCCCCACGGCATGCTTTGCTCCCAGCCCCCGGTGACCCTGAGCTTGTGTTTTCCATGTTTGTCTTCCCTGCAGCTCTCTGGGGAGAGCTGGTCTGCTCAGGCTCTAGTGGGCCCATCTCTGCCCGTGCTGGCTCCCGGGCTTCCAGACCCGCCTGGAGTGTCCACGCATGGATGCTATCTGCTTTATATCTTCTAAAAATGGAAAGTTCTCAAAGTTTCTGGCCCACTGAGGGCACCTTTCCCTATTTCTTAAGGTTCTATTGTGTTTCCAAAACATCTTCCATCATTTTCACGGGACTCAGGGATGGAGGAAGAGGCATGAACTGAGGAGGCAGCCTGACATGTTGAAGCAGAAGATGGGGACCGAGCACTCGGATGATTCTGCTGCACCGACAAGGGGCCTGGTGTGCCCCGGGAAGCGACACGCCACAAATGCCACAGCTCCTCAGAAGCAGGGCCAGCGGCCGGCCCGCCCTGAGCACTGGACCCCACGGCCACCTCAACCCAAACGAAACGCTGTTGGTTCAGAATTGACCAGAGACCCTGGACTGGGGGGCTTTGAAAAAACGTGTAAAATGAAAACTGGGCTCTGGAACATTCACTTGGCATCTATTAAAGCGGGTGGGGGAAGCATCTGGACGGACAGGAAGGAAAACGCCTCAAAGGTCCCCACTCTGGTGGCCTTTCAGCTCAGGGGCCCGTGGAGGGCGGGTCTGCAGAGGTGAGGTAGAGGCTTCGGGGCGGGGCGCGCTGGGACTAGGACTGTCCCCAGCACCAGCCTGTGGGCGCTGACAGGCCAGGGCTGACCAAGCCTCGGGGGCAGGCTGCCGGTCTCCCAGGGGGCAGAGGGTGCACAGCGGAGCTCTGACGTAGGTCAGAGTGGCTTTGTAGACACTTTTGAGAATTCCTGTGCCTCTTACTTCTAGGCTTGTAGATTCATGGAAGGGTACCCTGCCATCCAGTGCACCCCCAAACTCACACACCTGCTGGGGAGAATGCTTGCCCACACCTCTCTTTCAGACCCGACGTGGCTCCCAACACGCCCGCTCCCGCCCGCCGCCCTGCCCGGCCTGCGTAGACCTGTCAGGGCCGCCACACTGTTCTCATCCAGGTTCATGGCCTCCGAGTACCACGTAGACGCCTCCTTCACTTGGTCCCGCAGGACAAAGAGATGGCCCAGCTCTGCGGCCCCGCGGGCGTGGAAGGGGGTCGCCGTGAAGGTTCGCTCGATGAAGCTGCACACCAGCCGGAGGATGCCCTGGTGCCTCCCACACTGCGAGGGACGGACGCACAGAGATGGGGAGGCCACGTCAGAGCTGGGGGACACTGGGACAGCACAGCCCGAGAGGTACCCTGTGCCCAGGCCGCTGGGTCGGCGTAGCTGTCCAGCTCTCCAAGACCTCCCGCGGGTCACATCTGTGGACCCCTCCTCCAGCCACAGGGGACCCAGCTCCTGTCTGGCCTCAGTATTTGGTCCAACAAGGCACCAAGAGGTTTTCCAGAAACTGAAGCTGGGGCAGAGGTGCTCTTTGTGTCCCACTGAGGAGAAGTGGCCCCAGGGGTGCAAGCAGCCACGTCTCCTGCCACGTGTGGAGAATGGGGGGAGAGGTGGCGTCCCCGTGGCATTCGATCCCACAGTTCGTCTGGTCCCCGAGGCCCCAGCGCTGCCTCTGCTCTCACCGCTAGTACATCCGGCTTCGGGGCTGGAGGCTCGGACAGAGACAGACGGTTGGCCAGTCTGGTCTGTGTGCACCTCGCCTGAGGTCAGGGAGGCCGAGGCCTGCCTTCCAAGGCCACTTCCACAGGAAGACCAGGGAGGGTGGGGGCCCAGCACCCGGAAGCCAGAGCAGGGTGCGGCTCTGTTCTGTGATACCTTGTAACAGCCTCAATACCACCCTCTGTCCCCAAATAAGGCTTCTCGGCGCTGCAGGCAGGGCCAGCCCTCCCCGCCCTGAATTTCTGAGCTTCTCTGCGGGGCACCTGGGTCAGGGATACAGCGCCCGCACGAGACAGGTGTTGGCCAGAGCCGGGGGCAGGTATGCCGGGAGCTTCCCCCGGGGACACCGCGGGAAGCACTAGTCCAGAAAGCAGCCAAGAGCCTTCTTACCAGCCGGCTAACCACAAGAATTTTTTTAAGATGGAGGCTTGGATTGTGGGGCTCTCTTGTCTCTAGCGCCTTAATCAGATTTCTGACGTGATCGGTGGCCTGCAGGGACAAAACAGACCATGTCAAAGGCAGTATGCCAAATGGGAGTTGGGTAGAGATTCTCCTCCCTCAGACACGGGGACTTTCACGGTCTTCCAGCAGATGGTGACATGATGGTGGTACATCCCCATCTGCTGGAGATCTTACAGGTCCCCGTGTCTGGGGCCAGCCCCAGAGGTTCAGATTTAACTGGCCTTGGGTGGGCCCAGGCATCGCAGCCCCACAGGTGGAGGTTCCAGGAACATCATTTGCCCACGAGCTGACACTGCCCCTTTGATCATGAACTTGTGACCCACCCAGCCAGAGCCAGGAGCCAGCCGTCACTGTGCCCACTGGCAGCCCACCCGGCTGGCCGCTGACCATCTAAGCTGGCTCAGGAGCAGATGGCGGGAAGCATCCTTGGCCCCGAGCCTCTATTCCACTGTGACATGAGTCACCACCACCCTGGTGCCTTTGTCACTCCATGGAATCCGCCCAACAGTCCTGTAAGTCAGTGTCACTGTCCGAGTTTTCTAGGTCAGCAGCTGAAGCATCAGAAAGGTCAGGTAATTGGCCTGAGGTGACCCAGCCAACGAGGTGACTGCCTGACTCCTGCATTCTTTCTGGGGGACTCTGGTGCCCACTCTCTCCCCAGGAGCAGCGAGTTCTTAGTTCCCAGCTGCAAAGGAGCGCCTGCAGAGGAACCCCAACAGGGTGGGTCCACTCTGCTCAGGAAGCACGAGCAGGATATGGACTCGGTAGCCTGGGCTGGAGTGAGGGGTAGATCCCAGGGTTTAAACCGGGGGCAAAGGAGGGGCACTACACGCTAACTCTGCCTGTGAAACTAACCCTCAGGCCCGGCCCCAGGATAACCTGCCCAGGGCCCTGGGGTCTTGGGAGCTAAGGTCAGGCATGCTCTCTGGTTCCTACCCAGAGATGGTGCTGGGGCCATCTTTGAGAGTTCCTCCCAAATACAGACTGTCCCCTCCATCCCATCCCACCCCACAAAATCCACAATCCCAGGTTGTGCAGAAGGAACCAGAAACCTCCTCTTCCTGCCAGGACCTCTTAGAGACTCTTGATTCACCACAATCCCCACAAAGGCAATGCATTTATTCAAAAGGCAAGGTTTTGATGGAAAACACAGACTCTTTTTGAAAATAAGAACCTGTCTGGGCATTGAGGTTTTCATTACGAATTCTAGGTATTCCTGACTGCATTTGAGGGCTATTTTGAGTTCTCTAGAAAATTACAAGGCTTAGGTGCAAGTCTGGGGCCAGGTACGGTCTGGTCACTATGTGAGCCATCCCAACCATTCCCTAAAAAAATGGCGTTTCCTGAAATCTGAAACACAACCATGACTTCCCTCAGTTCACCTAGATCAAATTATTGTGATATGCCAGGCAGAACTGTTCCAAGACCTGCTACTTGTCATCTCACCTGGTTCTTACAACAGCCTTACGGAGTGGGGAGCACGATCTCCCCTTTATAAATGAGGATCCTGGGGCTTATGCAGGTGGAGACACCTGCCCGGGCACATGCAGGGAACCCATGGCAGAACTGGAGTCCGCCTCACGGCCGGCCTCTAGCACCGCGTTGCACAAAGAGCAAACCAGAGCCAACCTGGCAGGGAGTATGATGGAGGGGGAGGAGGGAGCTGAGCTCCAGGGAGCTGCCTCCAAAGCCTTGGGGATGCAGGTACTTTGAGGGGTTCCTCCTTGGCTCCGTTTGTTTCAGGGCTCGACTTCCGAGTCTTGAAAGAACTTACTGTGGTCACGTTGCCTTCTCTTGCAAGCTCGTGCACAGCTAGAAGTTGGCACACATCAATATTGCTTTCGTCTTTTTCTAGGATTCTGAAACAGGAAGAGGAGCCAGGTAAACCGAGAGTACTCACAGGCCTGGCAGGGATGGCGTGGCAGCAACTTCTGGGTGTCTTCTAATCTCCATTCTCCCCTTCTTTTAATAAAAGAGGTCCCCAGCTGGCAGGGCACACGGCCATGCAGAATAAAGACTACATTTCCCACCCGCCCTTGGTAGCTTAGGTGTGGCCATGTGATTGAGTTCTGGCCAATAGGATGCCCGTGAAAGTGTCCGGTGTGATATCCAGTGGTGCCCTTGCAGCGTGCCTTCCTCTTTCCTGCTGGCTGGGATGTGGACCATGGGAGCGACTTCCTAGGGGCAGCAGCGCAGGGAGAGAGGTGGGGCGTGGGACCCTCCAGAGCTACGCTGCCGGCCCAGACCTGGACCACCACCCAACTTTGCCCTGAGAGAGGAATAACCTCTCAGCCACACATTTTGGGTGTCTTTGTGACAGAAAATGACCTCAGCAGCAGGGGCTGGGGGTGGCCAGAGAGAGGTACTTGGAGCTGTCGGATGGAAACGGCACCTTGGTTTCTACCGTGTGTCGTCGTAAAGATGCAGTTTCTGATCATTCCGTGCAGTTTGCAAAATTCTGCTTCTTTATAGGAAACTACAAGGAAAATTCTACTTTTCAGTCTGGTCAGGGAACGGCCTTCTGCTTAAAGACGGTTACTCTAATTTACATAAAATTTCCACCCAATTAGGCATAGTCAGCGCTCAGGGAGTTCTAACCATTCATGATGATTCTAAAGGTACTGTGACCCTCATGTATTTAACAAACCACTAAACGACTTCCGGGCTAAAGAAGAATCAGAATGGCTATTAACAAATTCTTAGAACCCAACGATACCGATGACGCTACACATAAAAATGTACAGATACTGCCAAAATGGTACCTCAAGGGCCAGTCACAGAATGAAATGCTTATATTCTAAAGAAGATTGACAAAGGACAAGCCAGGCCCCCAGCTCCAGAGTTAGAAAATGACAGCAGATCACTTCACAGGAAGCGGCAGGCAGGCAATGACAGAGAGCAGAAACAAACACACAACAGAGGGCGGCCACACACCGCCAGGCTGGTGCTGTTGTTCGCTGATGAAGAGGCTGACCGCTCGCACCGATGGAAAGGGGACAGTCCTATCGTTTTCTGTCCCATTTAAAACAGGACGTCTGGTCAGCTGACTAGTAAGAGAGGTGAACGATTTTAATATTCATGAAGAAAAGTAAGAGGGAAGGGAAAAATAAATAATATTGGGGATAACGTTGCTTGTTATAATATTAGAAGGGAAACACCTAGACAGGGCAGAGACTTCCGGGAACCCACTTGCTGTGACGCCCTGCGTGAGGGAAGGTGTAGGGGTGCAGGGCTCCACCTGCGGGTACCCACTCTCTCCCTACACGTGGGGGCAGCTGGGCCAGCATGGCCCCGTACACCCACAGTTGTGGCCTTCAGCCAGGTGCTTCCAGATATCCTGCTGGCCCAGGGCCGAGCCTCCAAAGGCAGCTCTTGAGCAGCCCCTGCCAAGGACACCTGCCAGGTGTCAACAGGCCCTGCACACGCGGGCCCTGGGGCTGAGCGGGGCGGGGGACCACTTACAATGTCTCGTGGCACCTCTCTCTCGGAGACTCAGATTCCACTTACCTCCGGGGAATTACCATCCCTCCCCAGGGAAGGGAGAGGCTTGTTTGCGGTCAGTTCTCTTTAGCACCCAGCTATGCAGGACCCAACAATTCAGTCACAATTCATAGTGATGGCTTGGCCATTCAGAAAAACGAAAACCAGTCCATTCACTCGTTTTAGGGAGAAAATCACTGTTATACCTTTTAGAATAGAATTACTTGACTGAAAGGAGTCTAAGCATTAGAGCTTAAAGAGGGAAGCTTCAGTTGCCTAGAAAATTCCATCCTCAAAAAAAAAAAACGTCCATCCAACACCCTGCCCCGGAAGCTGTCTTTATTTCTGTTCAGAATAAAAATGCTCCAGGCTCACCCTGCACTCTGCCTCCCACCAGTCCCGAAAACTGACTCCTGAACGCCCCGCTGCCTTGCTGACGCGTCCGGCCTCGACTCAAAGTCTTCTCAGTCACCAGGGCCCTTTCCCCGCTAACGTTTTCATGAAAGGATGTCATACCCACAGTTTAAAAAAACTTAAATAACACGGGACTCCCTAGTCCCCTCTCCCTTGGCCCACCCAACCCCCCATTCGTCAGTCTTGCTGCTTTGGGTCCCCCTCTCTGACCTCCTGACGTGCCTGCGTCCCGATGGAGCCTGGCCACGCCGCAGCTGCCGGCTTCCTGCCCGGCCTTGCGTGTCCATCGGCCCGCCGACCCGGCCCGCTCCCCACGAGACCCTATCGGCACTCCAGCTCCTCCAGCGGCAGGGTGTCTCGTTCCATCACATGCACGTCTCCCATCTCCCCCGCTTGTACGATGGGACGTATTAGCAGCACGTGGGCCCTCGCCCCTCACCTGTGTCCGGTCTCTATGGTCTGCTCCCAGTCCTGCCGAGCCAAGAAGAGCCTCATCTTCAGGACCAAGGCGGGCAGGAAGCTCCCCGAGGCCACGGCGATCTGGTTCACCACCTCCAGGGCCCCTGAGTAGTTCTGGTGCATCATGCAGTATGTTGCCTGTCGAGAGCCCAGAAGAGCCCCCTTCACTGCCCACGAAGGGAGGTGGGGGTGTCCGTGTGCGCACCAAGCCAGGAGCAGCCTGGCACACGGGAACCGAGCGTGACCAGTGCAGGTCCACAGCAGTCCTGGGTTCTGGGATGAGCAAGGCGGAGGCTCCGGGGGACACGGAGCCCGAGGGGGCCTGGGCGTCAGCCAGGCCAGGCCAGGTCCACCAAGGGGGAGAGCTGGGGTCGCTGGGCCTCTCCAAGTCCACAATGGGCCACTCACTTCCCATTTCCTCCAAGTTCGTCACTGAGAAGGGCTCCCTAGAGCCAAGGGCAGTAGCCTGGTGTTGGTTAGGGCGTGCAGGCAACCCCGTCTACACTGAGAGTGCTGTATTTTTTCTGTGTCAGGGCTGCAGTCCCCGCCACCAGGCTCTCCTGGGTGAGTCACGACACAGGGGCCTGAGGGGCACAGGGCAACGCTCCTAAACGTCTTGAAACTGAACTCTGAAAAATCGGAAAGGACGGCTCATGCTAGACCCACAGCAGCTCTCCGTGAAGGGGCTATTAAAAACGAGGGGCTATTGTAAGTCAAGTCACTGCAGACTCTGTACCCAAACAATCGGAGATGATCAGGGCCATACCCCAGGGGACGGGCTTTATGTAAACATCCAAAGTGACACTGCAGATGAGAAAATACTACACGTGAAAGACACCCAATGACGGGCTGCTGGACGATTACGACTGCATTAAAGGACACCATCCCCCTCCCTGTGGGGGACAGGGGGCTGTGTGTTGGCAGCAGCTGGTGGTTCTCAGGGGAGCCCCCTCTTTTCAGACTGCCCAGGGCCAAAGGGTGCTGCTTGGTGCCAGTCACAGCTCTCCCTAGGGACAGCCCACCCGCAGCACCTTGTCAGCGAGGTGACTGACTGCTACACCGCCCGGCTCCCCGCTCCCGCCCGACCTGCTTCCTGCGATTTGCCTGTTCAAGCTCCTGCACGAGGATCCCCACGGCCTCTGCTTCCCAGGAAATCGCCCGAAGCTCTCCCCGGAGCCCTGCCTGGACGACAGGCTGGGAGGCCCTGCTCTCAAACGTGAGCCTGAGCTGTTGCGGCGTGCTGGGGCTCGGGCTGTCATTTTCATTTGTCTTTGGGCTTTTTTAGGCTTCTGTTCTGCTAACTGAGCGCAAGAAAGAGATACACACACAGAAGAGAACACGTGGGCCGCCTTTCTCTCCGATGGAGCCAATGCAGGGACAACGCGCCTGATTTAAATGGAGCTGGGGAAGGACAAAACGTAAGACACGCCTCCCTTCCGTTATGGCCAACTAAATGCACGAAACAGGTGGGAAGGCAGACAAAGGGGCAGGACGTGAAAGCCAAAGCGGACAGACAAGGCCTGAGCGGGCTCAGGAGGGACAGAGCCCGAGGAGGCGACCCTGGAGACGGATGCGGAAGCTCTGGCTCGGCAAGAGTGAGGGGAGAGCGGGTGGGCCCTGGGGTGCCGTGGGACCCTGACCCCTGGGGGCCTCCGCTCCTCTTCTGCGAGGTGACCAGCCTGAGGTCACCTGGAGGGTTTCTGGCTCCAGAGGCCCAGTCGGGGAGACTGCCCCCTGGCCCTCCCCGCTGCCCACCTTTCCCATCAGGCCCAGAACATCTCGGGTGTCCTGAGTTCCCTGGTCCAGGTACTTGATGGATTTCTTCACAGCGTGGGGCTTGTCTGAGGTGAGGTCCACCCAGCCTCTCAGCACACTGCCCTGGGAGAAACAAGAGGAAGGATGAAGTCCAGGGGCCTCTCACACCCCGAGGCCCTGGCGGGCGCAGCTGCCGGCAGCCCTGCTCTCTCTCGGGGCTAGGCCTCCCTCCCTGCTATTCCTGGCCCGGGGTACACACGGCCAGCACGCGGCCCCCCACGCCGAGTCCCCTGACCTGACCAACCACCACTGGTCTTCAAGACTCCGCTGAGGAGCCCTTCCACGACCGTCCAGGCTGGGGTGGGTTTCTCACCCCTTACTGAGGCATCTGGCCTCTTCGTTTTACACTGGGCTGCAGAGGCGACACGGGCACCAGGGCAGGGCCCTCCCTGCACGCCCACTCTGAGCTGGGGAGTGGGCCCCCCGAGCTCCCGCGCCCTGCCGCCCACCCCCCAGCCCTCAGCCGGCCTCTCGGGGAGCATGTGGCCTGTCAGGCCTGGCACGGAAGGTCGGAGGGGCCCTCGGAAGACCCTGCCCTGAAGCAGCCCTCACACCTCCATTACCGCCCTCCCCGGAGCCTTCTAAGAGTTGTTTTAGATCACGTATGTACTATGTGTTGCATGGACATCTGTGTCTTATGCATAAACACTGAGATGTTTTCACCCCGGAGCCAATCTTCCCCTCCCTAGGGGGGGTGATAGCACCCCAGCGGAGAACGCATGGCCTAGACTGAGGCTTCAAATTCTGCCACGAGCGCAGACCCACTGCACGTGACATCCAGGGCACGTGTGAGCCACCGCTGCTATTCGGGGACACTGCGATGGAGACATGCAGGCCCAGGGCAGCCAGTCATCTAGTTGTTCAAAGGAACCAGGAACTCTGGACTTTCAGATAAAAAATCTTCTGATTTCTAAATGTCAGCAACCAATTGAAGATTTGGGGAATATGCAGTGCAGGCCCAGAACACTTATCAGCAGCTGGGACTCCAGACAAATGCCAGCGTGGCCTGGGCCGAGCCCCGAGACAACATGGGAGGGGGCACCCGGGGTCTTGTCAGCGCCTGGGTGGGGATCTCCTAGTCCTGGGGCCCTCTGTGGGAGTCAGGGCCACCCCATGCTGAGTGCTGGTGGTTGCCCCTGTGACACAGGTGGCGAGTACCTCTCTGGAGCTGCTGGAGACCTTCAGCATGCGGTCAATGTAATCCCTGGCCTCGTCATGGTGGCCCACGAGCCAGAGGAAGAGGCCAGCATAGTACAGGGCAGTCCCGCTGGCCATCCTGCGTGTTTCCTTCAGGCTGCTCTGGAGCTCCTGAATCGCCTCTTGGTCTATGAATTCCAGAGATGGGGAGAAGGAGGAGGAGTGAGGGGGAGGAGGCCCTCCTGGTGCTGCAGGGGACATTGAGGGCCCAGCGGGGGCTGCCTCATTACATGGAGCTGACCACACACCCGCCTGGGGCCTGGAAACCAGCAACACTGGCCCCTGAGCTGCCTGGACGTGGGCTTACCGTCTGAGAGTTACGCAGACAGACCACACCCGGACCCCCTACTGCAGGCCCACAGTCCGTTCTGGGTTGGGAAGGAGTAGTTTGTGGTCTCTTGGAATCTCTCTAGAGAAGTGGAGACTAGCAGTAGGGTTATTTACGTCAGCTTGATTTTGTTCCATAAGAACTTGGCAAAGGAGAGCAGGGTGTCTCCCCAACTCTTGGGATATAGAAGGACCCCTCCCCACTGTCACGTTCTCTGCCTGTGGCTCGTACTCAGCTGTGCCCAGGGCATGGGGTTGACCTCTGAGGACCACAGGGGGAGCGGAGCAGCAGTCATGCCTCACTGGCCAATAGCACCCATCGTCACCGGGCACCCCCCCCCCCCACCTCCTGCAGCCTGTGCGGGGCTGTGCCTCTGGGGCTCTCTTTCCCAGGTGGGGCCATGGCTGTACTCACCAATGGTTTCACAGCTCTTGTGAGCATAAATGAGGGCCATGATGGAGCACAGGGACACGTCTGGGTGCCTCTGGAGGCCCTCCAGGTTGCTGATGGCCTCTTGGATGTGGTCTGCAGAGAGAGTCCACATGGTTATGCTCTTGGGCTTCTGGCCCAGAGGGCCGGAGGCTCCATGGCTGATACCTTGGGGTCCTTATCAGAGCTGACCCAAGGCCTGACCCAGAATCAGAGGACTAACTGGTCCAAAAGGTCCCCCCCCAGTAACCTGAGATCCCTGAAGACTGAAGCTCCCTGAAAAGGATGCTGGCACCATGGTCCAGGCTGCCAGGGGCTGGAGGGCTTGGGGCTAAGGATGTACCTGTGAGCATTTGCAGGGGTACCTGTGAGGCTGAGAATTTTGGCTGGGGGTCAGTTCTGAATAAGGACCTGAAGGCATTTCCAGCTAGCTGCCCAAGAGCCACCAACTGTATTTATCCCTCCGGGGCCACTGACGCAGGCTCTGGGCAGCTCAGTCGGCCCCCAATCCAGGACCACCTTCTGAATGGCAGTGAGTCAGACCTGCAAGGGCCCCACTCCTCTCCCTGGTCCTCTGCATACCTGCCAGGACCCACACCCACCACTTCCTCCTTTTCCTGCACTCCTAGTTCTCAGCTCCCAAACCTGGGATGAGTTTAACAATCACACAGTCATCTCTCCACCCACTCATTGTACAGATGGAGAAACTGAGGTTCAGAGCAGCGATCGTGAGCTCTCTGGGTTCTCACACCGAGGGCTGGGTTGCAGGGGCTGCTGTGATTCACCTGGGCATCGAGGCTCAGATGAGACCGTTTCCATGGTTGGGACAGAAGTGGGCACCCAGGTGGAGCCAGAGGTTAGGGCTGGGCTAGTGCCTGGGTCAGGAGGCCAACCCTGACGGGGACGTACCTTCTCTGAGGACCCCATAGGCCTTAAAGAACTGCAGCACGGGGTCGTTGCTGAATTTTTGCAGGCCCACGGCGGCGGCCTGCTGCACGTGGCGGAAGTACTTCTCCTGGCTGTAGTAAATGATCCCGGCCTGTGGGAGGGAAGACACGGTTGCAAAGGCCCTTGTTCTGTTCCGACCCCCTGCCTCCCTCATCCCCTGCTCTGCCTCAGTTCTGTAAAGGGAAGAGAGAGAGAACATCCAGTTTCCACCCTGTCCTTCCCCAGCCCCGGGAGCAGCTTCCCGGGGAAGGAACGTGGAGGCGTTTGATTTGGAATTACCACAGGTTCTGGTTCAGATGTGACAGAATCCAACTCAGGCTGTCTGTGGAAGGGACTGGGGGCAGGGGGAGGAAGAGGATGAATAATACGGATAATTACACCAGGAGGTGGTCACAGGTTATTGTGGGCCGACCACCTGCTAGAACTGCACCCAGGGCTTTACACCCACTGTCTTCTGCAGGGTCCTCTCCACACACTTCCCTGTTAAGGGAGCTGAAGGCCATGGAGACCGTAGCTTGACAAAGGTCACGCAGTAAGAGGGGCTGAGATTTCTAAGCGAATCTCACTTCCCTTCAGGGTTGGGGACAGACGTAGCTGGATTGCCACCAGGTTTGTGGGCTCAGACATCATCCTGAGGGTGATGAGAAGCAGTTGGGATGGTTTTAAGCGGGGGGTGGGGGGGTGGGGGAGAATGCATTCAGAGGTGTGTTTTTGCAAAAACCACCAGGGGCCGTCTGTGTGGGTGGTGGAGGCTGGGGGGTCTGCCGGTGACCAGGGCTGACGCAGACTAAGGCGTGTAAAGGGGAACTGCTGCGAGTGCCTGGGGGAGATACGGTGGTGATGCCGGGCGAGGCGATGACAAGCGGGGTGAGCTCAGGAGGCATTTAGGAGCTAACATTTCTTGCAGATAGGATCAGAGGATGGGTTTGGGGAAGAGTTAAGGCTAGGGGATCAAATGGTGGTGCCATCTACTGAGGCCGGGGACACGGAAGAGGCACAGGTGGGGAAGGGCAGGTGATGGCAAGATGACGGAGATGGGTATTGGGTGCGTCGCTGTGGGGGAGCTCAGAGACAGGGCTGGGGGATGCTGATTTGGGGCTCAGGGTGCACGGACAGCACCAGAGAGGATGCGCTCGCCAGAAAGAGTGAGGCGACAAGGGGCCAGGACCGCCTGTAGCGGCCAGGGACAGCCAAAGGCGGGAAAAGGGAACAGCAGGTACGGCCAGAGGTGGCAGGAGAGCAGCAGGGCATGGGGGACACGGGGCCCGGGGCGGAGTCCCCCAGGGAGCGGTCGGGCAGCGCCCGGGCCACGCACCATCAGGGAGGGGTCACTGCTGCTCATCTCCGGGCGCTCGGGGCTCCGAAAGCGGGTCTGGCGCGGCCGCGCGGGGCCGGATTCCCGAGTCGGGGTCCTGGGCACGCCTCTCGCCGCCGGAAGTTGGAAGCGCGCGTCCTTGGAGACGGTCCGTAGCCAAGGGCGTCAGAGTCGGAGTGGGCGTGGCACGGCGCTCACGTGACCAGGCTCTGGCAATCGAGCGCCGAGAGAGCGAGTCCGCGCTGGTGTGTCTGGGTTCGCGCGGCGGTTCGGGACTCCGGCGCGGAGCCGGGCTCGGCCATGGGTTTGGGCGCTAGCGCCGAGCAGCCCGCGGGCGGCGCCGAGGGCTTCCACCTGCACGGGGTGAGTCGTCTCCGCGGCGCCGGTGACCTTGGCCGGGCGCCCGCACGGACGCGCCGGGACGCTTGGTCGCGAGCCCGAGGAGCCTGGCGGCCGGGGCCGGGTCCTCCTGTGGCGGCGGCGGGGAGGGTGGCGCCGGCTTCCCGGTGGGAGCCATCCGCGAGAGGCGGCCCCGCAGCGCCCCCGGCGCCCTCCCGGGCCGCGGCAGCTGTCGGCCCGGCACGCGTCCCCGCGCCAGCTGTGCGCGGAGCCGGAGCGTTTCCTGGTCCGGTCGGGCCGCCCCCGAACGGCGCTTGTCCCCGGTGCAGGTAGCCCCAGGTCCAGTCGGGACGCGTTTAGTCACATTTGTGATCGCCTGCTGTGGGCCGCGCTCCATGCTGGGCCGGCGGAGAGAGCCAGCGACGCCGGGGCTCCGGCGGTCCCCACTCTTGGGTCCAGGGGGCGGGGTAACCAAGTGGACGCCCGTCGTCCGGTCGGAGAGGCGTCCCGGACCTGAGGACCAGTGCGAACGCACCAGGGAAACGGGGAGGGGCAGAGCCGCCGAAGGCACGGGGAGAGCGCTGCCTCGCGGGGAGGGCCCCGGGAGGAAAAGTCGCGGAGAGAGGCGCGGTGAGGTCGCAGCTGGAAATGCCCTCCCCGAGCCGCTACAGGGGGGTCTGGGTGAGCAGTCGGGGGAACGTGGAGACAGAGTGGGGTTCCTGGAGTCTGCAGGTGAGGAGAGGGGCCCGCAGCGAGATGGAGATTTGGGGCCGGGATTTGAACTGCGTAGAGGGAGGGCCTGGAATGGAGGGGAGCGGGGCTGGGCGGTCTCTGGCCCGAGCGCAGCTGGGAAGGACCAGGGGGCTGCAGAGATGGGTGCAGGCTGGGTGTTATCAGTGAGGGGGCGGGTGGCGTCCTAAGGAAGGGGTTTTCTAAAATGAAGGCAGTGTTGGCTGCAGGACCCAGGGGTGACAGGTGGCGCTCCGTGGTGGGCGTTCTGGGGTGCACAGCATGCTGAGGCGCTGCACAGAAAAGGCGGGCAGGAGAGTCTTCCAGCAGGATGGATGGGCGGCAGAGAGATTGAGGATACCGGCAGGAGGGGTGGGGTGATGCGGGGAGTGAAGGGCCTGCTGGGCAGGGGCAGCGTGGAGAGATTCAGGGACCGGAAGTCTTCATTCACAAAAACAGGCGATTTGGGGCAATATACCCCTGGCACTGAACAGGTAAAGCGCTGCACAGGACAGACGTCGTCCCTGCTCTCGTGGACGTGGAGGTGACATTTGGACACCGGCAGGGAGAGAAGGGAAACAGACAAGAAATAGAAATGCATGGTGGGTGGTGACCACTGTTAGGGAGAAAACTAAAGCAGGGTAAGGGGGTACAGAGTGATGTGTGGGTGCTGTTTGGATGGAGGGTTCCAGAAAGGCCTCTGGTCAGGTAACATTTGAACAGACACTTCAGAAAGAGGGAGTGGGCCATACGGAGGTTTAGGGGAAGAGCGTTTGGATGGCGGGGGGCCCCAAGGAGGGGTGTGCACGTCGTGTTTGAGGGACAGCACAGAGCCGAGGCTGGTGTGGCCTCGGAGAGGACAGAGGTGAGAAAGGACGAGGCCAGACGGTGCAGGGCTGTGCGTGCTGTCCTCAGGATTTCGGAGTTTGTTCTGTGCTGGGGAGCCACTGTGAGGTTTTAAGCTCAGGTGTGACATTGCCCATTTGCATTTCTAAAAGCCGAGGAACAGGTGTGCTGCCTTCTGCAAACACAGGTGTTCCCACCTAGTGCCAGGGCCTTGGAGCAGCCGGGGCTCCCCTGGGGGTCGCAGTTCCAGGGCACTGGTTGGCAGCAGGCCCTGGCTTGGGTTTCTTGGGGTCAGATTACTGAATAATTGAGAAGTTTCCCTCCTCTGTCAGTCGGGGTTAGAAAAAGGCTTAAATGGCAGGTGAAGCAGGTGTGCAGGCCGCTGGGGCCGGCCAACCCTCCTCCATCACAGGAGGCTCCCCGGTGGGGAGTGGGCTGGGGGGCGCGGGTTCTGGGTTGTGGGGCCGTTACTGGAGAATTGAGCCCTCCTCGGCATGGTGTCTGGGTTCTTGGTGTCTCGAGCAAATTGAAATAAAGTGGTGAAAAAGTAGTTTATTGGAAGTGGAAAGTATACTCCAAAGTGGTGGGAGCCTTGACAGTTCATGTTGTGGGGCCTTTGGAGTGGCATCTCTGATCGGCGGGGGGGTTAGGGCATCACCTTTTAACTGCGCACACTCCTTTCCCGAATTCAGTTTTCTCCTGTGATTGCGTAACGTGGGGTGGGGATTACCAGTGACAGGGTGGTAAAAGGGTGGTGACTACTCCAGCAAGGCGGGTCCCATGGGAGGGGTCCCGAGATCCCCCTTTTCTACTTGCCTGCCTTACTTTTCCTCTTGAGAGACGTGATCCCCCTAAATCTCCATGGGAAGCTGCGGGGCTGGAGGCCTCATTTTCTGTACCTGCTTCCTGCTGAGGATGGTCGTTGTCCCTACCGATTGGGGATTCACGGAGCCCTCACCCTGTCTGATCTAAAAGTGGGGAGGGGTCTCGAGATCCACCTGAGAGACCGTGTTGACTTCTTTGGTCAGCATGGGCTGGAAGCCTTGTCGGGGCATCATCTGTATCCCAGTGGCCCCTAAGTGAGGAGAAATAGACTCAGTTAATAGATTTAAAAGCATTGGCCTGAGAAGCAGGCCTCAAAGCCATTGACGCAGGGCGACTACATGATAGAAGGTCCATTTAGCCCGTGGAGTCTGTGGCCTGTTGACTTTTGGCTCAGCCGGCCATTCAGGTGTCACCACCCATCCAGGACCGGCCTGGGAAGGGTGCTGGGCTCGGATTACAATCAGCAAACACAGATTACTGGCACCAGGATATTTAGCTGAAGTCTAGCAAGCACAACAGCACAACTAAAGTTTTGCCGGCACCAATAAAAAATTTTAGGATAATTAACTAAGGCTGGAGATGGGACATTTTGAGAATACAATTATAGCAAACACAAGCTATACGTTTTTCTGAATAATTAACTCAAGCCAGGGCAAAGGGTATCCCATGAGATCTGGGCTAACAGCCTGTTGTGTAAGTGTTGGGGTAACTACCTACAGCAGGAGGCAGGAATGAAGACGCTCCACGATGCACAGCGGGAGCCATCTGCTGTTTAAGGCTAGAGCTCAAGGAAAACTGGTTGAGAGGGTGATTAAGCCTCGGGACTGGGAAAGAGGTGAAATTGGGGAGCTAAGGAGCTAGGGAAGAGGGAACTAAAAGTCCCCCTAGTTAAGGGGCTCTTTCATTTGGCCCCTGTGAGGGCTGTGGGGTCGGGTGTGATGGGAACCCCCAAGGGAGAGCCAGATAGAGGGCTCTGATTGTTGTGGGAGTCGGGGTACAGTAGCATGGATTATTTCTGCTGTGGAGCCATAGTGAGCAGTGACAAGGCCCAAGGCAAGGGCAGAGAGTACAGCTAGGCAGAGGACAAGGCCACAGGAGAGGGCGGGCAGAGGCACTCAGTGGGCTGAGAGAGGGCTGGGGCTAAGGATGGGGGGCCTGAGCCTCTGGACTTTATGAGTGCTGAAGGGCAGCCGCCACACACTGTTGGTGGGGGTACCAGAGGGAGATGGAGTGGCTTGGGCGTGGCCCTGAGCAGGGAGGAGTACCTCCCCACACACCATCATTGACCAATTGTTCCACAGTTTCCCAAAGCCAGCCTGTCCCTGCTTTCACCTGAAGTGGTAGGGGACAGGGCTCAGGCGCCCGGTCGGAGGTGGGGGTCTCCCAGCAGGTGCCCTCTGAGCCAGGCTAATGCAGACTCTGGTTTCTGGGTGCGCTCTGATTGGAAACCACGGCAGCTTTTGGAGGTGGCAGTGTGGCACTTGGGGGTCTCAGTTCTTGATGCTGTCAGGGGCAGGTTGGCCTTGATCCAAAGGCTCAGTGGTGCGCGCTCCGTCAGCTGGGGGAAGTGCAAGACTGCAGGGGCTGCTGGGTGGCAGAAGCCACCGGGCCTTCCCCTGGCAGAGTGTCCAGAGCCGAGGCCACATGAGCCCGTGCCGTCTGGGCAGGGGCCTGGCCATGCCTCCCCTTCAGGGCCTCGAGCGCTCACAGCTGAAGGGCCTGTTGTGAGTTTGGAGACAGCGTGAGTTCTGGGATCCGGGCAGGGTCGCACCTGAGAGCGAGGCTGGGCTGTAAGACAGGGTCCATGCTGCTCAGCCGGCTCCCTGGTTCAGGCTCCTTCCTGCCCCTGGGGCCTGCTGCCTCAGCAGCTCCCATCGCCTTGGACCTGTCACCACAGGGTCTGGGCTCCTCTGGGGTCTGGTGACAGGCTGCCTTCCCCACTGCCTCCTTCTGGTTTCGTTTATCCTGCCCGCCCCCACCGTGCGTCGGGCCATCCCTTCCTGACCATAGTGGAACCTTCCTGGGAACCCTTCCTGGCTTTCCCCAGAGGCTTGCGCCACCTCGTCTCCATGTGGCCTGCTGGCGGCCCCCAGAGCCCGCTGGGCTCTCCTATGAGGCTGCTTGGGCAGCATGACCTGTAGATCGTGATCAGGAAAGAGCCATTTTCCTAACGAGGCAGCGTGAGAGGGTGGAGTTGACCTTGACAGTGCCCTCGTGTGTGAGGACTGTGCAGGGCAGCTCACGCCTGCACATGTGTGTGGTCCATGTGGTCCGCACTTACGGGGAGCGCTGATGGCCTCTGAATCCGAGGGCCTGGGCTTCGGAGGCCACAGGGCTGGCGCAGTGACGGGCTCTGCCATGGGACAGGTGCAGGACAACTCCCCAGCCCAGCAGGCAGGTCTGGAGCCCTACTTTGACTTCATCATCACCATCGGGCACTCGCGGCTGGTGAGCCCCCCATCCCATCTCTGTGTGCATGCGTGTGCTTGCGTGTGTGTGTGTGCACGTCTCTGTGTGTGTCCCTCTGCCCCACAGCAGGCACAGCCTGGCTCCTGCCCCTTTTCTTCAGAAGTGGGGCCCAGTTCTTAGCTCCCAAGCTCTCAGGGGTGGGCTGGAGGCAAAGGGACTCTTGGGGCTGGCCGGCCTCTCAGGGCATCGCAGATGTGAGGGCTCTGGCCCTGGGCTGCTCTGGACCCAGGGGGCTCTTGCTGGGGAGCTGAGGGAGGCAGGTTCAGCACTGCAGGGGGATGGTGGGGGGTCACAGTAGCTGCAGGCCCAGCCATGGCCCTGCCCCTCCCACACTGGCCCTGCCAAGGCAGCTGACCACCAAGGCCCTTGCCCCATCTCAGCCCCATCTCAGACCCAGACCTATCTGAGGGGCCTGGCTGGGGCTGTGGGGGGACCTAGGAGTCACCCCCCTGCCCCTGCAGAACAAGGAGAATGACACGCTGAAGGCTCTGCTGAAGGCCAACGTGGAGAAGCCGGTGAAGCTGGAGGTGTTCAACATGAAGACCATGAAGGTGCGCGAGGTGGAGGTGGTACCCAGCAACATGTGGGGCGGCCAGGGCCTGCTGGGTGCCAGCGTACGCTTCTGCAGCTTCCGCCGGGCCAGCGAGCACGTGTGGCACGTGCTGGTGAGTGGGGGCCAGGCCGGCAGGGGCAGTTCTGGTCCCGGACGTGGGCGGGGCAACGAGGACGTGGGCGGGGCGACCAGCGGGCCTGGGTGCTGCAGGTCCACGGCTGCGTGGGCAGGGCCGGTGGGGAAGGTGCTGGGTGGGTGGGGGGCTGTGGGGGCAGCTGGGCGCAGGGGGTGGCGTGGGGGGCACCTGAGGTAGGCCAGTAGCCGCTGGGTCTGTTGGCGGATGCCCCGAGGGCAGGGCCTGGCGTCACTCACTCCGGGTCCGGGAGGGCAGCCTGTCATCACCCACCCAGCGTGCCCTGTGCTTGTCAGCCTGTGACCTTGGGTACTTTCTTACCCTCCTGCCCTGGTTTGTACTTTGAAAAGGGGGACACTGTCTGTAGGAGGGGTGGTTATCCTGCCAGAACGCTGCTGCTGCTTTCAGTCTTTATATGTGGTGTTTCGTTTTGTTCTCTGGTATATTCTGTAGGCAGGGGTGTCCACCCTTGTGGCGTCCCTGGGCCCCACTGGAACAAGCAGCAGGGTCTTGGGCCACACATACAAGACACTCACACTAACGATGGCTGATGAGTTTAAGAAAGGTCCCAAACAAATCTCATAGGGTTCTAGGAAAGTTTCCGAATTTGTGTTGGGCCGTGTGCAGAGCCGTCCCGGGCTGCGTGCAGAGCCGTCCCGGGCCGCGTGCAGAGCCGTCCCGGGCCGCGTGCAGAGCCGTCCCGGGCCGCGTGCAGAGCCGTCCCGGGCCATGGTTGGATGCTCTTGCTCTCCAGGGTGCCAGGACAATGTGTTTTCTAGCAGGTCCCCTGAGAGCACCTTTGGGTGCTGGGCTAGTGTGTGGGGTCAGAGCCTTAATGAATCTCAGTGAGTGAGTTTCAGTGTCCCAGTTGTTGCTATTGGTGCCCGTTCACAGACACACATGCACACAGGACACGCATGTCCACTGATGGTGCCCAAACATGCTTGGTCCTGTGACTTGGTGGGAGGGGTTGCCCTCCACGGGAAATGGGCTGATTTGGTTTCCAGCCCTTTCTAGCGCTCACTGACTTCGTGCGGGAGCCTTCTCACCCTTTCGGACTGCTTAGTTTGTCCACGAGTGCATTGGGGGTGACGATGCAGATCCCTTTGCATTTCTCTGGGAGGTTGGGAGTGGTAGTTTTCCAGGGACCCTCTCTAAGGGAGAAATAAGGTGACCCTTGTACCCAGGTCTGCTCACTGCCCATACCCAGGGGTTCAGCAGTGTTCCCCCCAGCAGCAGCAGCAATGCAACTCTGGGCCAGGGGGTACCTTTCATGCTTTTCGTGTATTATTTTGTAAACCCTCTCGTCAGCCTGTGAATAAGCACTACATATCCTGCTTTTAAAAAGGAGCCTGAGGCTGAGGGCTTAAGTGGCTGTCCATGGTCACCCAGCTAGCCATTGTGGGGTTAGCAGCTGTGGAGTCGGCCGGTGATCTTGCAGCCTTGGCCTAGGGACGGAGGACAGTTGTCCTACTCTCTGCCTGGACGTGCAGCTGCCTGGCCTCTTCCCCCTGCACCCCTCCTGGTAGCAAGGCTGATAGTTGGGGATTCCTTCCCCAGGATGTGGAACCCTCTTCGCCGGCCTCCCTTGCCGGCCTGCGGCCCTACACGGACTACGTGGTGGGCTCAGACCAGATCCTCCAGGAGGTGAGGCCCCCGCCCCCCATGGAGTGGGTGTGGAGGGGGAGGTGCTGCTTGCTGGGAGCAGGGCTCAGGTGCTGTGTTTGTCACAGTCCGAGGACTTCTTCACGCTCATCGAGTCCCACGAGGGGAAGCCCTTGAAGCTGATGGTTTATAATTCCGAGTCCGACTGCTGCCGGGAGGTGACTGTGACTCCCAACGCAGCCTGGGGTGGAGAGGGCAGGTATGTCCTGCGGGTGGAGGGCTGCAGGGTGGGCTCTGGCCAGTGCGCATGGATCTCCGGAGCCCCGTGGTGGGGACGGGAGCTGGGCCCTGGGCCTGAAGATCCCATGGGACCCTCTCAGCCCCTCACTGCCATCAGTGGGAGCGGGTGGCAGAGGTAGGAGGGGCTGTGGGACAACTGCTGGACTGAGTGCTTCTGGCCTTCGGCAGTCTGGGCTGTGGTATCGGCTATGGGTACCTGCACCGGATCCCAACGCAGCCTGCCAGCCACCACAAGAAGCCACCTGGTGTTCTGCCACCAGGCGCCCCGCCGCCTGGACCTACCCCCCAGGACTCTCCTGCCCCGCCTGGCCCGCAGGCAGGTTCCCGGCAGGGGGACTACATGCAGGTACGTGGGAGGCACCTGCTAGCCAGGAGAGAGCCTGCAGGCTGCCCTCGCTGGGGGCCCTTGGGGGGTGCCCTCGCTGATGGGACCCAGTGGGAGCACATGGGCCCGCGCGGGGACAGGGAAGCCCATCTGGGCTCTCCTGCCACCCAGACCTGGAGGTGAGGGCAGCGGCAAGGCACCAGTCATCATTTTCATTTCATGAGTGAGAAAAGGAGGCTCAGAGGTGGGCAGAACCTTGCTCTGTGCCTCAGGGCAGGTGGGAGAGGTGGGAGAGGTGGTGTCCGGCCAGGACTGCAGGGGAGCGCCAGTCTGTGTGGAGCAGACCGTCTGAGGGCCCTGGCTGGTGCCCGGGGCATGCCAGTATTGCTGTCCAGGCACGCTGGAATTCCAGGGAGGCCTTCCCTTCTCATGGCTGACTGATGGGGCCTGGCCGGGTGGTCGCCGGGGCCCCCCAGCACAGTGGGAACTGTGCCCCTGTCTGTGCCGGCACCTCCGCCTGACTTCTGTCTGCTCCCTCCGGCCGAGCAGTGCTCTGGGGCACACGTGGGCTGGGGGTTCGGTTGGACTGCCCCATCTGGACTGCCCTATCCCTGTCCCCTCTTCTTCCCTGGCTCCCCTAGGCCCTGCTGGAGGCCCCTGGCTCCTCCATGGAGGGACAGCTTCTGGAGCCTGGCACTCCTAGCCATGGGGTGCCAGACCTTGGGAGACTGCCACGTCCCATGGAGACTCCCCTTCAGCCTCCACCTCCAGTACAGCGAGTCATGGACCCAGGTAGTGAGCAATCCCTGCAGAGCAGGCAGACATGGGCCCTCAGCTCAGGGCTGGGCTTTGGTGGCAGTGCCAGTACCTTCCTCAGACCCGCTGGCCCCTGCTGTCCACGTAGGGATGGGAAGTGCAGAGGAGGCGGCAGAATGGCACAGACAGGCCACCGTGCCACTCCCGTGACGCCCAGCACCAGGCCCCTTTCTTTCCTCAGGGCGGGCAGGGGAAGCCTCTTTGGGGTTGGGGGGCACCACCACGGGCTGAGATTAGTCTCAAGCTGGGCCAGACGCCCCAGGGAGCGGGCAGCGTGGGCCCAGGGTCCTGCGTGTGCAGGCCAAGAACCATGCCCCTTTGCCTAGGCTTCCTGGACGTGTCGGGCATCTCCCTCTTGGACAACAGCAGTGCCACCGTCTGGCCCAGCCTGTCCTCCTCTGCAGAGGTGGCCCCCCCAGCCTCCCCGGCCTCTGGGCCGGATGATATCTGCCCCGGCAGTGCTTCTCAGGAGCATGGTGGTGAGTGGCAGGCACCCGGGGCGCCTTCTGGGGAGGGCTGTGGGGAGGGCGGCCCCCAGGGTCCCGGCTAGGTTAGAGGCCGGTCCCAGGGAGGACTGCGGCCACACCCAGGCAGGCACTCTGGCTCTCCGACCCCCACCAGTGCCGGGGGTGGGACGCGGGGGTCTGCGGGGGGCAGCGCCTGCAGATCCCCTCAGCCCCGCCCTGTGTGCTGCAGGCGAGGCCACGTGGTCGGGGTCCGAGTTTGAGGTCTCCTTCCCGGATAGCCCCGGCGCCCAGGCCCAGCCGGACCACCTGCCGCAGCTGACGCTCCCCGACAGCCTCACGGCCGCGGCGTCGCCGGAGGACGGGCTGTCTGCTGAGCTCCTGGAGGCCCAGGCGGAGGAGGAGCCGGAGGAGCCGGCAAGCGTGCCCAGCCCGGATTTCGGGGATTTCGGGGCAGAGGGCGCAGCCGCCCGGGCCCCGCCCCCTACCCCCAAATAACGCCCTGGGCTGTGGTGAGGCCCCTGAGGGCAGTCTGCGAGGCCTGGATGTGGGGGCGGCTCCGGCCACACTGGGGGGCCCAGCCCTGTGCCCGACCCCGGCCCGGCGTGCTCGCTTCTGAGGGCTGCGCGGGGACTGCTGCTGGCGGGGGCGCGCAGGAGCACTCAGACCTGCTGCTGGCCTCCGAGAGGTGACCTCTCAGCGTGAATTCTGCGATGGGCCTGGCATTGGAGAGTGGGCACCTGTTTAAGAATCTCAAATGTCCTTCTGGGGGAGTAGGGGGCTGGAAGCGGCACCCCAGATCACATCGGCTCTGCGGGAGCTGGGGTAGGAAAGTCTGCCCTGCGGCCTGCGTGGGCTTGACACCTCTGGCTGGGAAGAGGAGGGCGGGCCTGCTGGCTGTGCACCCCGAGGCCCGTGGCCCCTGCGGGCTCCTGCGCAGTCACTGCGGCTTGCCGGGTCCAGACAGGTCAGGGGTGGCCATGGGGTAACGGAGGAAGGGGTTGGTGTGGGCTTTGCCTCATCGCTTGTAGAGGTTGCCTGGATTCTTCCTGCACAGCTCAGCCAGCTCTACCTGTACTGGAAGGCACCCCCAAACCCCGGGGACCCCTCAAGCCCTAATTAGTGCCGCCTCTGTCACGTGCCCTCATCCCTGTGCTACACTGCAGTGGCTCGGGCTGACGTGTGCCCGCCACCAGCCTTGGGGAGGAGGGTTGAAAGCCCTTCCGCAGACTCACCTGGGCTTGGACCGTGATGTTTCTTCTCCCCCAGGGCCTGCCTACACCCCACAGACCCACTCCTAATCAGCTCCCAACCTTGCACAACAGCCTCTTCTAAATACATGAGGTATCCAGCCCAGCCCCAGGGGTAAGTTACACATTTAAGTTCATCCTAAGCAGATTCTCAAAGCCAGTCCTCCTGACTGGATCTCTACACACAGCTCCCACTACAAGGGGAAACGCGGGGCCTGGACGAGATGGGTAAGGGCCCCTCTCTTCCTTCCCATTGTATGGGGGTGGGGGGACCTGTTCCACCACCAAGTGCCTTGGGAGGCTAAGGCTAGACTGGGTCTTCTGCTCAGCCCCGTTCCTATGGGAAGAGGGGGCTCCACCCAGGGACAGCCCTTCATCGGAAGTCCTGCCTTGGCTAGAGTCCCTCCCCTTCCCACACGCCCTGCTGGCCACCATGAAAGCTGTCTGACCTTGTCTTCTAGCCGCTGTCCACCCCAAGTCCTCCCTTTGCCACTGATTTCTAATGTCTTACAGGGAAAGCTCGAGCTCTGTTAGGCCCACAGGACAAGGACTGTCTGCTCTGGGGGACACAAGCCAAGTATATGGAGGGAGGGGCCCCACTTAGCAAACGCTCTAAGTTTCTAGCACTGTGACTGCATTTAAAGCCAGCCCTTGTCAAGCGCCCCAGAGCAGCATGAGCCTGCAGAGGGGGGAGGTCTTGTTCCACGGCCCGCGGGGCCGGCTCCTGGGTGGTGGGGGACCCCCGCGTCCGTCTGTGGAACCTGCAGCCCGGCAGTCTGACCCCCGTCACCCTCACCCTGGGCCTCTGGTCGTCCCCCACGTCACACAGTCCCCTCCTTGAATTGGGAGATGAAAGGGGCATCGATGCTAATTATTCCGGGCTAAACATGAAACCAGAAGTTTCTTAATCTCTCTGTAATCTGCTAAGGAGGAGAATGACAAGTGAGAAAATAAATGTGTACTACACTTCGAAACGCATTAACTAAAGCCTTTATTCTACACAACTGTGAAATACAGGTTTTTACCCTTGTGGCATTGCAGACTCAAATTTTCTGAAGAGGACCACTCCTTTGGGGAAGGGAAGCGCAGCCATGCTGGGGTGGGGCCTGTGACGGGTGCGCACGCAGCTGAGGGCTGGTGAGAGGTCCGTCCTTTTCCTTTCTTGCCATTAACTCCCCGTTGCTAAAATGTGTGCACCAAAAGTGCACGGTCGTAGCCACCGACAGAAAGGGTTTCGGAAAAGCCAGTTGCTTTGTGCGTGAAGGACTCGGGGACTCGGGGGGCCTCTGCTGCGGCCTGGAGGAGCCCCAGGCAGACCCCCTTTCAAAGGCGCCACGTGGACGGCTGGGTGCACCGGACTCCCAGACGGTGACGTCTGGGCCCTGGCCCGTCGGCTGCCTCCCGCTGAACCTGTGAAGGTGCAAAGCCCGCCCCGGGCCCTCCCTGTCCCTGCTGCTGTGGGAGGCCGCCGAGCGGAACAGACTGGCCTCTGAAGGCACTTGTGCTTCTGGCTTCACAGGAGGCTCAACGCGTGTGGTCGGAGGCGGGTGGACCAGGGCTCCAGTCGGAATACAAAGGACCCTGGGGAGACTCCAAAGTGTTTTCCTGCCAAAAGTTGAAGTGTTTATCCCCAATAAGTTACATTCTGTACAAGATCCAAATGATTCTATGAAAGCTTCAGACTGTTAGAAAGAAGAGTGAGAAGACACGGGATACAGGTGCAACGAAAACCTGCATGTAAAACCCTGGGAAAACTATGTGTGCTTCCAGAACACGGCCATCCAACTAACTCACCGTGCTATCCTTTACTCTGACACCACGAAGTCTACGTAGCGTTTAAATGAAGAGTCATGATGGTCTTAAGTGTTGATGGTGTCATGCTCCTCGCCCAGAGCAAGAACCTGTGGTGTCACCTAGCTTCGCCCCTAAGTAAATGGACACAGTGGAGGGAGGACAGAGTAAAACAGACGCCCCTCCCCCCTGTGGCTGCCGCACGGCGGGGGGGGGGGGGGGAGTGGGGGGCAGGGCATCGCTGGGCGCAGGCCACGCACGTTCTGGCCTGCCAGTCCAAGAGTTATGATGCGGCCCCTGGGGTGCCAACAGCTCTTCCGCAAGGACACGTCTGAGATGCAGTATTAAAAACAAGGCCAACAACGATCATTTATTACGAAACGGGCTGGCTCTCCAGTTGTGCAACAGCAAGTTCCTGTTCAAAAGAACCGTCTCAAATGGCGAACACATTTTTAATGACAGCCTGGAGGAAGCCTTCGAAGGTACTGCGTGAATGGAATGTACGGTCTCAGAAAAGCTAGAGTGGCTTTGAAGCTGAAACAGTGACAGGGGTGGCCCTACCGATGCATCCCTACCAAGCGCTCACAGACAAAGATACGGTCCTCGGACAGGAAAGGCCTGCCGCCAGCTCCCTGCACACCCCGCAGGCCGGCGCCTGTGCCCGGGGACAGCTGAACCTACACAGGAGACTGGTTTCTATGTTACATCTCAGCAGCCACGGCAATGGGGAGGGAATCGTGGCCGCACCAAGTCGGCGTTACAAGTCTCGCTCCCGCAGCGGCTCAGTGGGCTGCCTAGGACTACTCGTGGGGCCACAGAGGAAGGTCAGGAAATGGATGGCCAGGAGTGTCCACCTCCCCTTCACGTGGACTTCTGCCGGTAATGGAGGGTGAGGTCACCACCACTCTTCCATATGAAGTGTTTCACCGTTCGGAGGTCCATATTTGGATCTAAAACCTGAATAGCAAAAAGGAAGTAGGAAATGTCAAGGCTCAGACAGCTAAGACCTTCCTGGTTAACTCGGGGCCCAGGGCGTCCTGTCATAAACAGCCCCGCTGCTGCCCCACCCGCCTCCTCTTCTGACCCCCACGAACACATCAGGCGCCGCTCTGCAGGGGCCGGTCGGTGCTGCCGCCTCGGCAGGGGCCTCGCGAATGGGCGGGAGACCCCGCGCCCTTAAGAATCTCTCTGAAAGCAGAGCCCCCCCAAGGCGGTGGACTCAGGAACTGGAAGACACCACGTCAGGGGACTTTATGAGCAGCAGCCCACTCACCTGGTCCTGGCACAGCAGCTCAATTTTCTCCTCCGCCAGCACAGCAATATCCTCCTCTTTTTCCTGTTCTCCTGGTTTTTCGTTGTTAGAAGAGCCAGTGGTTTGAGACTCATTATCCAGGTTAATGATCTTTTCATAAACATGTTCCATTACCTTCCGGACTTGGAGCATGTCACTTGCAGAGAGTCTATCTCTGTAAAAAACAGGGGCACACTCCTGACATCAGGAACTCACTGGATGTTACCTCTATGGTAGTGACATTTGATAAAGATGAAAACGTACCACAGAAACATAAACCAAGAGAAGTTTTTAGTCACTGCCTTTATGCATTTTAGGACTGCCAACGTTTTCTACAGTGTCCTTTTAAGTCACGGATTTTGTGCAACTAATTAAATACATGTTCTTACAACTTACATATACATAAAGAATAGCCTTCTCAGTTTTATTCCCTTAAAGGCTTGCCCCGAGTGTGGGCAAACCAAATGCTCCTGGAAGGGAGGGCAGCCCCCACGGCTCACCAGGCTCCAGTGGTCACTTCTGCTGGGGCCTGAGTCTCACCTCCTGCCTGAACTCCAGACCCACAAGCCCTACTGCAGGCCCAGTATCTCCAGTTGGGTGTCCCACAGGCACCTCAAACTTGGCATGTCCAAAACTAGATTCAGTTAATAATGGTCAAACCAAGTAGCTCAGGTTCAAACTCTGAAAGCCATGAGCTTAGGGTCATGAAATCCAGTTGAAGTGCTACCTAGGACTTGCTTGTGTGTGTGTGTGTGTGTGTGTGTGTGTGTACAAAATGTTTCACATATGTTGCTAATTACTGAAGCAGATGGGATAATGGGGGTTCATTCTCCTATTCTCTTTTTTTGTGGATGTTCAGAAATTTTGCTAATAAAAGGTTTTAAAGTTTTGTTGATTTTACTTGCAAGGATATACAAGAAACTTCCCTCCTAGCTGCCACGAGATAGGTTCTTGCTAATTTCTAGTATACCAGGCACACTCCCACTTCCACACCCTTGATCAAACCATTTCCTGGACCTGGACTATCTTTAGACTCCGTATCCATTCTTCTATGTCCAGCTCAAATTCCATGTCGTTCAGGAAGCCTTTTGGGAAAGCTTCAACCAAAAATTCATTTCTTTCCTGTACTTTTATCATTCCTTATGTATCTATAAAAGCAGTTATTATACATAAATTGTGTCCTAAACTATGAATTGGGGCAAGACACAAAACCCATGTCTTACTACGTTTGAACATCTGTAGCCTACCACAACAGACACTTGGCAAATGGTTAAACTGGATAAATGTTCAACGCTAAAACTATAATAAAACTAGCCTTAGATCTAGTACTTGCCTCCTTTGCTACAAAAGCAATCACAAGGACGAAAAAGCTCTCTGGTAATGAATTAGCTCAAAGCATCACATGACACTACATTTACTTACTTTTTTAAGGTTTTTGCTCCTGAAGATGCATGAGGTTGGAGGTAAAAAGGAATTTTGTTGAATTTGGGCATATTTTTCTGAAATATTAAAAGTAAAAAAAGTATAATAATTTCTATTAGCTGATAAATTAAAATGTCAATAGGAAAACAAATTCACAGTTATTTTACAATTAAAGGCACTTTCAACAAAATTTATAGTAAGCTCTCAAATTATCTAAGTAAGCCTTAGACAAAATGTATCAGAAGAGAGTAACGTTTAGTTTTGTAATAAAATATGTAATGTCAGTGGCAATGACATTTTGTATATGTTCAGAAATTTGCAAGCATGGCTTTTTTCAACTAACAATTTAAGGTATGAAAGGGAACCAAAATTTATTTTTAATTATTTAAGCCATATAAACCCAAATCTCAATTCTACATTGAAATGATCAGGGCAGAAACCTTGAGGCCCACACAAAAAACTTAAGTGTCTCGAGAGAAACCCACCACATCCCCCTTTGAGCAGAACCACACTGGGCTGGTGAGGCCCTTCATCCTACTGAAAGGCCAGGCAGGTGGGCCCACTTTCTCTCCCTCTGACATCAGCGTGAGGTCTGCGGTTTTGCACGAGTGGCAACGTCAGCCAACCACCTAGATGTCTACCGTGAAGTAAGCCACACACTCAGATGAAGGGTAAAATTAACTGGTCATCTTTTCTCTGGGTACTAATCCCCTCTGAGCCTCACGTCACATCCTGTCTGGATGTCCCCTCTTAGGAATAAGCCACAGGCCTAAAGTCTGCAGTGCATCCCAGGCGAGTGTCACACACAGAGGTGTGTGGGGAGCTCGGACGTGGAGAAGACCACAGAATATCCATCAGGTGCCCCACTGGCTCCAAGTTCTTGGAGGCAGTATATCTGGCAAATTTTCTGAAGGCTCTCGAGATTAAATCTCTTTTCCTATGGCTTTAGGAATATACAAATAGGTCAAAAGCACCTAAGAGGATCTAGAAACAGACCCATGTGTATACAGAAATTTAGTATATGATAAAAATAGAAATTAAGGTTAGTAGAAAAAGGACAGATTAAAAAACTGTTGGCACATTGGCTACCCATTTGTAGAAAGTCAGCATCCTACTGTACCCCAAACAGAATCCATTCTAATGAAGATCTAGACATAAGCAATTATCATAAACACACCAGAGGAGAACACAGCAGAACACCTTTGGTGCTCTGGAGTGGGATAGACGTAAGCGAGACAGAAAACTCACAGCCATAAGATTCAATCTGATTAGATAAAAATGAAAACTTTTTGCTTGACAAAACAGACCATGAACAAAGTAAAAATTAAATTGAGAGGCACAGGTAATAGGCAAAGGGTTAATACTCAATCTGAAGAACTACAAATTAGTAAGAAAGGCAAGTGGCCCAAAAGAAATTAGTGAAGAACACAAAACAGGTAATTCACAGAAGACACACAAAAGGCCAACATGAAAAGATGCTTAACCTCACTACAACTTTTTAAAAAACCATATTCAAACCATGAGCTAAAATTTGCCTATCTCTTAGCAAAGATTAAAATTATCCAGCATTGGTGAGGGTGTGGGGAAATGGGCACTCATACGTTGTGAGAGTGTAAACTGGTACAGCCTTGGTGGAGGGCAATTTGGCAATATCTATCAAAATTTAAAATGTGCATACCCTTTGATCCAGCAATTCCACTTCTAGGAATTTATCCTAAAAAGTATACAAAGATATATGTACAAGGATGTTCACTGCAGCATTGTTTGTAATAGAAAACATTGGAAACAACCTACATGTTCATGAATAGGGGACTGGTTAAATAAATTACGGCACATTAATACAACGGAATACTATACAGCCATTAAAAGGGAATGATCCATATGTAAAGACATGAAAAGCTGTTCAAGACAAATTTTTAAGTAAAAAAAAAAAACCCAAAAAACAAAAAAACAAAAAAAAAAAAACCAAGTTGCAGAACAGTATGTATAATAGATCTTGTGCAAAATAAAATGAACATATTATATGCACACATATACATACATACAATTATGCTTATGTATGCATAGAAAAAAGTACTAAACGCTATGCACTAAACTATCAATAGTTATTACCTCTGGGAGAAGGACAGGGAGTGAAAGGAAGTGAAGGAGTGGCTGAGAAGGGAATGGGAGTTTCACTTTATTTATTTTCTTTAATAAGTCTGTATTAGTTTATAATTAAAACCCAAAGACGTAAACAGATAACTATGAATACTACTTCTGCAACTTTGGAACTCCAGGGAAGCAGGAGAGGATTCCCCCTGGCAGCCTAGCTTTCATTAAAGTTTAAGGTTACACAGTCTAGAGCAGTGCTTAATCTCCTTCAAAATGTGGAAAAACCGGGAAGGCAGAGTGGGAGCGGAGGACACTTACATCCACAGTGATGTCAATTACCCATTGTGGCACCGTCTCACTAAGGAGCATCGACTCAGTGTCACCTCCGGAGTCTCGGCACAGCAGCCTGCATGCACCCATCAGGTAGTCAGAGACACAAGCAAAGATGACATCACCCCCCTTACAAACACCAGAGGGACCCCTGCAGGACCCCGCTGAGGACAGGAAGTGCAGCCAGGCAGAAATGACTCACTCAGCTGAGGGAGAGCAGGCCCTACAGCTCAGGCCCCGGTCTCCGAGGCTGGGACACGTTACAGCTGCCTGAGTCCTCGGGGGACACCAGGGAACCTGGATGTAGGCCAAGTGCTCAAGAACGGTCCCCTGCCAGTGCCACAGTCCGTGGCCCAGGCCCCACACATAACGGGTCCAGACGGTTTTTGGTAGCCACGCTCTCAGGAAACCACCATAAAGGCAGGCGAGTCTGGGCTCTGGGCGACACAAGCGTTCTGAATCCCGGCCCTACAGGGCTCCAGTTGGCTCTGCCCATGATGCCGGTAGGGCCTTGCTGGCCACACGGAGGTCAAGTCGGTCTGCGCTTCCGTGCAGGGCCTCCCGAAGGGCTGCCTCCCAGCTCAGATTGGGGAGCGGCTCAGTCCATCCTGCCGGACCCAGCTTGAGGGAGTTACCTACTCTGAAGCTGTCCTGTGGGCGGGGACTTCTGGTGATGCCATCTGTCCCAACCCCCTCGGTCATGCCAGCTAAGTGACAGTGAGAAGCCGCCTTGAGGCAAAGCATCAGCCTCATTTTACCATTAGAGGCTCAGTTCTCAATTAGAATGTGGTCTAATAGGACCAGATACTTAACTATCTCCTTGAGGTGGAAAAGCTTCCAAATCCCTGACAGCCGTGAGATTAATAATAAACAATTTATATCATCTGTCTGAATTGGTACTTCTTAGCAAAGGGCGTGCTCCCTCGGGCAGGGCCCTCAGCCCTCTGTACCCGTACCTGAACAGCGTGCGGCCTCCAGCCTCACCGAAGATGACAGGGGTGTGCGGGGGTACCTGGAAGTACCCGTTTCCCTTCTGCACTCGGCTCTCCTGCTCCCCGTTTACTGGGAAAACATGCAGAGGCTGCTAAGAACAGATTCTAAGCATCTGGTTTACATAGATTTCAAACACAGTAAGACTTTTAAAGTCAAAAGTCCTGTAAGTTAGCCAGAGTCAGAAATAAAGGCAAAAAACAAACCAAAGTTAAATTCCTAAAAGTAAAAAAATACGACAACTTGTGATGACCTCATGAGAAATGAATGCATTTTAGAAGGTTTCACTAGAAGAAATTAATGTTTGAGATATGAAACCAAACCAAACCGTCTTCTGGAGCCACAAGGAAGTCCAGGGCACCCTGTGTATTAGCCGCGCCCTGCTTTTTCAGTTGAGTAGGACACCAAGCTCAGAACAATTTCTTGGGCCAGGGAAAAAAGTTTATGTAACTAATGGCAGATGTACCCGTGAAAAATAAAACCCCCGAACGTCACAACCTCACTTTCATGGTCTCTACAGACTGCGTTTCATTGTTTTCTTTGTAATCTTTCGACTAACAGGCCGCTGACCCCAAGTCAAGCAACCACTTGCTCTAACAGGTGCCCCGGGGATCTGGACGAGATCTCACAGCCCTTTCCCCACCGCCCTGTGACACCCGCACTGGGCTCTGACCTTGTGCTTTCTGTAAACACTCTCTGTCTTACCACAATGTAAGTCCCTGAAGGATACCTCCTACTTCCTGCAGGCCTCTGAATACCTGAGGGCTCAGCAGCATAATCTAAGCAACTCGAATACCCGGTAAGCAAGGAGCAGGCTCAGCGTGCAACGCACGTCCTGCGTGCTGGCTGGGGGGTGGGGGTATGTATCGCCTTCTATGGCAGTTTGATTTTAAGGATGGTTTGGGGTTTCCTGTCACTTCTTTACTCCCCCAACCCCAGCCTAGATCCAAGGGGTGCTGAATGTTCCACTGTTTCTTGATTACTTAATCTTTACCGTCTACTTGGGGCTCTGCGGGCGTCCTAACTGTCATGTTACGGATGGAGAAGGACAGGCCAAGAACAGGAAATGTCATGCCCACAGCTACATAGCTGATAAATGGCAGAGCCCACACAAGAGCCCAGCATTCTCCACTCTCTGTGGAGAGGTCCTGCTATGGAGTTTCTCTGGCTCAGTGCACTGTACAATTCTGATGTGGAGCAAAGTGGGCCAGGTGACGTAAAAAAGCCACCATGTGTGAGGTTAGTGTCCTCTCTCTGACAGGGACAATAGAAGACTGGCTTTCAGGGAGGCAAGTCATCCTTGCAAAAGAGATTTAAACTCCCAACATCACTACGGATGAATCAGTCAGAACGGAGGCCTGGGCAGGAGGCGGTCGTTACTGCCGACCACCAGAAACATGCAAGCTTCAGAGGACTCGGAGCCTCTGCAGCAGGGGGAGCCCGCAGCAGGCAGGACACAGGCTCTTCAGCTGCTACAGGTGACCCAGGAGCTGTCAAAGTTTTAGTTCTTTTTCCCCTTTCTTCAATCAAACTGACCCGAACTCAACATTCAGAACACATTCTTCCCTGTTGCCCAGGGAAGGCTGTTGCCACTGCCCATGGCACACACAGCTTCGCCATGTCCTCGATGACCTTAATTCTTTACATGTACTTGCTCACGTTCCCTGACACGGGGCTGGGCATTTGATTTTTTGGAACATTCAGAGCCGAGAGAGGTGAGAGCATCAGAGTAGGTAAGAGCGCCATCTCAGGTGACATGAAGTGTGAAGACCGTCCAAGGGCAAGCCGGGCTCCCTGATACAGCTCATCAGCTCACTCTGGACAGAGAGCCAGCAGGTCCTGGAAACTCTGAGAAAAACCTCTGGACAAGCCCACTAAGCTCCAGCTCTTAAGGACAAAGGCCCTTTGACCATACGGGTTTACTCGGTCCACCCTGCGCAGCCTCACTGGACCGGTGCGACTTCCGGACTGCGGGACAGAGGGCAATTAAGATGCTGTGTCACAAGTCGGCAAATGCCTAAACTGTTTCTGAAATGCGTCTCTGTGATTTCTGAGTAACTTTAAATCAATGATCCTGATAGAAAAGCACGCACCATGGTTTACTTCATTTTCTTCTTCATCCATTGGGTTCACATGTGTTCTGGGCCAATATTCCAGGAGGGCCTGGAGTAAAAGTCCTCCTAAGTTCACTGCAAAATAGTTGATTACCAAGAAAATAAATGGAAAAGAGTTAGCTTTCACCTAAAAAGAGAGGGAAAGTAATAAAAATTAAAAATCTGCACATAATCTGCTGTTAAAATTCCTAACCCAGTGCCAATGATGTTTAAAAGCAAGACTTTAGAGATTTTGCTAAGTCTACTGACATTTTACCTTAGCAAGTTTAAAGCAGTGATAATAGCAAGCAAATGGACAGAAATTCTATTGGGTTGGTCTGATGCAGCCATTCCTTAAAGACGAACGAACGTAAACAGAAGCTGAGTCCTTTAAAGGGCTATTCCGTACGAAGCCACGAAAACCACGTCTGTATATAGCAGGTGTTTCTACATGCTACCTTCTCAGGAGAATGCTGGCCAACGGTACCAAACAGAGCACTCTTCTGAAGATGAGCACATAGCAAAGCCCAGCAGTCCCACCTTCTCCTGCGCAAGGAGGAAGAGGAGGAAGGACACAGACTCACGTTTTGGATCTGACCCATCTGGGCTGCTGAAGCCAGCGTCCTTTGCAGAAACCCAAGCAGCGAAACAGTCACTCTCATCCAAAGTAATCGTCAGCATCTGCCAAAAACAATCATTCGTGCTGTTCCATTTGCACAGGTTCTCCAAGTACGTCTCTAAACCTTTATCTGTTTGTACAATTTAACTAAAGTGCTAAGCCACAGATTCAGAACCAAAATGTGTTTTGTGTGATTCAATGCAACTACAATTCAACGGGATACCAAAAGGCATTTAAATTGAACTTTGTAAGTATTCACATAAAAATTTTTTCCTTTCACTTAAAAACATAGGACTCTAACTACTAATTCTTAATTTGGAACTATATTAGATACTTTCAACTATCCCATATTGTACAAATATCAAATGTTATCTTACCCCTGTTTTTAAGTCGACTGAAAACCAATTTGGCACATACACCATCTTAAATCTTTTCTTAATTTCATCTTCAAAATCCATTTTCCCCAGATCTTCAACTTTACATGCCTGTACATCAAAAAGAAAATATGACAATTACCAATATTAAATGGCAAATTAATTCGAGTCTGACTTAGGTACAAAATTGTACACATTTGCGCGTTTGTTCAAATAAATTGGAGTATAAAACAGGTTTCAAAAAGAATGTGGTCAAATATTTTTATTTGAAAGCTTTACCTTCAAAATAACTATTAAAAATTTTAATTTAAAAGACCACAAAATACTCTTTTTGGAAACTGTAATTTAATTTTGCTGGCATGGATGTGATATACTACCACACTTACCTGCAAGCAAGGGCAAAGGAAGCAAAAAGATCTTCAAGGAACACGTAACAGTGCTTAAGCATTTCAAGAGAACTCTGGAGCTACCTTCACACAACAGCTGTGACACAGGCAGCGACTCTAAGTTTCTCTTTCTTGACCATTGCAGTCCTTCCTTATTTTCTCTCAGTCCCTAAATACGTGGGCTCCCTGGTGCCATGAAGCGCCTCAACCCTGAAGCGTATCAGGGAATGCTCCTTCCACCTCCCCATCCTGACAGCGAGCCGGCTTTTTCCCCTCCGAGTCCCAGTGCTTCCGTCGTCTTCTCAAAGGGTGACTGCTGCTTCTCCTGCACCCCGCAGCTCCTTGGAGGCACAGAGACGCCATTACCCATCCTCTCGATGTAAAGACTCCTTTCTCTTGGAGGCCCGTGCCATTCAGCTGCAACGGAATACCCCTTTTCCTCGCTGCCGTCTAGCAAGCTCCATGGTCGCTCTGTCTTTCCCCGCGCACTTGCGCACTGGTGCATGGTGTGCAGACCCTCTTCAGTCCCTGCTTTGATCCTGGACACCATCGGCATTCACAAGGACATGCTGGCCTCTCAAATCCTTGACAACATTCCTGCTAGAAATGTATGATCTCCAACTAAATGCTACCTGGGATTTCTTCTGCCTGCAGTCAGTTCTCCACGTCCCTGTCTTTCCTCTCTTTCCTCTCCTCACAACCTTGACCGTACTACCTCCCTCAATGCCCTCAGCACGTGACTCTGCTCGCCAGTCCTCAAAAACAGGAGCCTCGACAGAACCCCCCTAACCTTCTGCTGTCATTCTTCCTAGCGCAAGAAAAGAGGTGTTCCTTCTTGCTGTGCTCTGAATTCCCTGACCTCTCGCTCCTTGGGGACCCTGTCACGTAACCCCCCTGTCCTGTCTCTACTGGCTGCTCCCTAGGAGCAGTGACCCACATTCAGACTGCTCCCGCCGGCATACCAGAACACAACGAAGGCTTCCCTTCACCCTCTCATCCCTAAGTCCTCTCCAGCTCCCGCCTCTTCCTGTCCACCTCACTGAGCTAAACTGCGTCCAGGATCGTCTCCACTCAAGGTCTGTTTCTCCACTCCCCAGTCAGCACTCAACACGCCAAGCCCCCTCCAGCTGGCTTCTGCCCCTAGGACTCCCTGGAGACTGTGGCTGTCCCCAGACACCGTCCTCTTTACTGGTGAAACGCACCTGCACAGTCCGCCCCGTGTTTCACATGAGCGCTCGGCAGGCCAGTGCCAAGGACCGCAAGCTCCTCTCTGAAATGCTTCGCTGGTCCTTGAGCTGTCACTGACTCTTGGTGCTTACACCTGTTTATCATGCTCCTCTGTGGCTTCCTCCTTTTCTAATTCCTGGAAAGGTGGTGACCTGGTTTCTCCTTTTCAGCAAGCTGTATCCCTTGCACGCTGACGTTTTCCATGACGTCATAATCCACAAGCCGGAGACGGGTGGGCCTCTTCGTGCAGCCCCTCCCACCTGAGCACAGGGCGGACCGCTGCCTGCCCAGCAGACGCCTCCTCGCAGGTGGCCACATCAGCTCCAACTCCCCGTCTTCTCAGCGGGCCCTTCTCCCCACCACCTGTTTTCGTCCCTCCCCCGAACCACTTCCACTCCCCAAACTCTAACCAGAGGCCCGGGACCGTCTCTGCTCCTTCCCCTCCTTCCAACACCCCCCGAGTCCAGCAGCACTCTCACCCACAGGCCTGAATCTCTTTCTAATCATTCCATTCACCCACCCCGACCTTCTTCCCACCCTCGTCCTCATGAACAGGCAAAATTTCACCTATATCAGTGCAACAGCCTAACTACTATGTGCCAGCCACTTTGATACTATCCCCCTAATACTTGACTATCCCCCTAATACTGCCAGGAAATAGGTACCAGTATATTTCAAGAACAGGCAGAGGCTTAGAGAGGCTTAGCACGTTCTGGAAATCACGGGCTAGTAGCTGGCAGAACCAAGACTGGAACGCAGCTCTGTCCGACCTGAAGCCTCCCCTTCTTTGGTTCAATGTCATGTTCGTGACCCCCAATCATTTGCTCTCAAAACTTCAAGGACTAGTGTCTGGCTATGGGAAGATGCTAGGGACACAAAAATGCCAATTATGGTACATGTCAGCTCAGCCCCATCTAAATGGGAAGAACCACCTCCCGTTTAGACAGCAGGATTTGCCCAAGGCTGCAGCTAATTAGACCACGAGAGGACATCAGACACACAGGCAGAGAATCAGGAAGTGCACCGCGGAGAAGAGCGCCTGCTTAGATTCGTCAGACACTCTGGACAGCACTGGGTGCCTGGCAGCATGAGGTGATGCCCAGCCCCAGGGCAGAGCATGGGCCCCACTAGACATGGGGAATCCATGCCCCCACCGCCGAGGCCCTTAGAGCTGCTCTGGAAGCCCCTCTCTGACAGCGTGAGCTTCTGGTCCCGACAGCCTGTCTCTATTGCAGAGAAAAGCCCACTGGACTTTTGGAGCCTGCTGCAGTCGAACTTTCCACTCAGCTAAGGCCTCTCTGGTCCTGGCGTCATGCTCACCAAGCAAGAGTTCTGTCGTGCGCCACAGGGAGGGAGAGAGCTAGTCAGGCCACGGTTCTGCTCAGACAGTCCCTTTTTCCCAGAAAGAAACGTTTATCCTATTCTTTAATTAACTTAAGTGAATTTTTGTTCCTTATAAACAAGAGCCTAACCCAATCCAGATCTTTCCAATTCTTTCTTTAGAACATGCTTCCGGTGTCTTCCCCGTTATGCACATGACTACTGCTTTGAACACGGGGTATTCCAGATCTCAAAGCTTCTAAGATGAAGCTTCCGTAGGGACTACCAAAGCAAGGCCAACAGTGGGGGTACAAATCAAGACTCCTTGGGAAATGACTCGAATCTCACCTTTTATGCTTCTACCCTTACTGCTCTCCATACTCAGTCTCCAATTACACAAAACTGCACACCCTCTCTGCGAGCAAGTGCCTTGTCACCCCCTCCCTCTTCCTAAAAAGCCCTCCCACTACTCATCTGCTGGAATCCTTGAAGCCTCTGTTCAAAACATTTCCCTACCATGAAGCAATCCTGACTTCTTCGGTTCTAAGACACGGCGCATGTCCCTAAGCTATCCTGTGATCTGTTTACTCTTTATCTATATCTTTCCCATTCCCCCACTCTTGCCCCTCCCACCAGAGGGGACAGACTTATCTGTCATCTCTGCACACATGCATTCAATCCGGAACTATCTGAACCAAAATACCAACAACATGGAGAAGGGACATTTATTAGAATTCTAAAAGCAAACTTTTCAAAATGCCTAGAAATCCTCCAGTGCTACTTAGAACGAAGTTGAACAGCTTAATAGCATGATCCAGAGTTGTAACTGATGCCCACAATGGTGGCTGGAAATCATAAGAAACTCCTTTCGTGCACTCCAGGGGCTCTCAACCTAGAGAGATTTTGTATCCCTCTTCCTCCTTCCGCCCCTCAACTCCTGCCTGGGGGACATCTGGATGGTCACAACTGAAGTGGGAGGGGTGGCTACTGGCATCTGGTGGGCAGAGGTTGCTAAATACCCTACAGCACCCAGGACAGATCCCCACCCCTTCACCCTCAGCAAAGTCTTATCTGGCCCAAAATGCCAACAATATCAGGGATGAACAACTCTTTTACGTACTCATTTTAAGGTGAAGCAGCATGTAACACAGTCTGTAATATACTAAACAGAGAAAAGGTTCCATTCAAATTTTAGATGCTTAAGAAGATAAACTATGGTCTTATCTAACATTCACATAAGAAAGTATCCACCTCCTCCCCCCCAATAAGGTTATTATTGCAATTAAATCTTATTTTATATATTTATTATCTCGGTTATTTTACAATTTTAAAAAATGGATAAACAATGCAGTAATCTATATTCAATACAAAAAGAGACTCACCTTCAGTACGTCCCAATATGCCACATTATTATTGGTGTCTTTGGTTAATATGTGTCTCTTGTCATTAAGAATGTGGCACTGAATAATGCTAGCGCCCCCTAAAGGGAAAACAAGTACCACACAATTAGCAAGACAGCCCCCGACTGCACTCACACTCACAGCAAGGCGGTAACGGCCGGCTCGTGACAGGACACAAGTCACACTAACTGCCAGGAAGGAGAAGGCAGATGAGAAGACGTAATTATATCTAAGGTAACGGAAGGCCAATCAAACGAAATCTGCCTGATTTTAGTAACAGGCTGTAGATTAAAAGCGTCCTCACTTCCAGTGGCAAAGAGTTTTAGCCACTGGGAAGAGTCCAGATGATGACAGGAGACTGAATCGGCCCCGTCTCGCAGTCATGTTCACTCTTACCTTCCTTCTCTTTTCTGCCTCCCGAAGGGACACTCTATGCTAAAGGTGACAGCATGGGCATCGCACTGCACGCGAATGTGTCATTCAATATTCTGATCCCAAACTCTGACATTAAAGTCAGAGGTGCCACTCCCAGCAGTAGCACAGAGAATTCAAGGACCAGACCTGACTTTTTCTGGCTTGTGCCAAAAGATAACATTAAACTCTGTATTTTTTTCAAAATGGCTGTTGGTTTTACCGAGACATGACTATTCTGATTTGGGGTAAAAAGATTAACTCAAGAAAGTCCACTTTTTAAAGTCACCAAATAGCAGTTTTTATGTTTTTCTTCAATTAAAAAAAACCATAAAAACAAAAACAAACAAACAAACAAAAAACCCCAACAAGCCCCCAATATGCTATTATGAGTCTTTTGCTGACACCAGAATTACATTAAAAGGACGGTCACCGCCTTTATGTTTGTCAATCTCTTAGTAACTATAATTAACCTCAATAAAAGATACAATACCTTCCAATTTCCTTACTCACCTTTAATAACCTGGTCAGGCTGTGTACAAAGGGGTGTTATAGGATTTGTACAATCATTGTCATAATCTCCAGAGGCTCTAAAGTTATGAATTCCCTTCAACGTCTGAAGGAAGAAAATTCATTATTTAATCATTTTGTGCTTTATAAGCTTTGCCAATCTGTTTAAAGTGGCAAAAAAAAAACAAAACAAGGAATAAGTAAACGAGAAAAACTCAACAGTAACATCAATCAAAAAATACGTAGACACGAAGTACAATTATCTAGCATGATGGAAAGACTAAAACAACTATTAAAAAGAGAATGTTGTCTTTTTGGAGAGAACACTAGGCAATCTTCCAGATAAACTGTGTTGATCTCAAACTGGCACAATGTTACAAAAAATGTAACATTTTTTTATAATACAGAAAAAGACCATTCGACCTGCATATAAATAAGAATAAATAAAAACACTTTCTCTTTTGTAATGCACACATTGGTAAGCAAGAAAACAAATCTTCTTTAATTAATATTTAAGAATCAATAGTACTTTTGATGTCTTTTCTCCGCTCATCCTGTTTCTAATCCTGTCCATCACACTAAGAAGAAAAAGGAAATGAATTTGAAAGCACAATTTTCTGCTTTCTCCATGTTTAGAAAAACAGAATCCCAGTGAGTTTCCCTGCTGCGTTAGCCCTGGGGCTGCCTATTTGCAAATGCAGCTTCACGAGGTCAGAAGCTCTACGAATGTTTACTGGTTGTATCCGGCTCCAGTGCCTATCCTGAGCACATCGAGTGTTATTTCTTGGCTCCTGACAAAGAAGTGAGAAGTTATGAGTGTTTTAACACCTTAATTCAGATTTTTGCCACTGTGCAAAAGCACGCTGAGAGTCAGGTTCATACTGAACAGGTCTGTGGTAACAAACTGCATGTTTGTAACCCTTTGCCAGGTGTACAGTGGCTCACTTACCCATTTATTTACTGTAGACTTAGTTGTTGCAACCCAGATTGCAGGAGGGGGATCAGCTGATCTATCAAGCTCCATCTGAAACCAAAGCATAAAAATACTGCTCTGTGGAACGCTGACTCTCTGGAGCTGCCAGGAAGAGCTTTCCACGATTAAATAGCGACTCCGTCCTTCCACGTTCGCGTGCTGACTCTCACGGCACGTGTGAAAAGCCGGGGTGCTCAGTGCATGACGGGGTCTGAGCTAAGGAAATCCACGGCCCTATGGAAGTGTAATAGGGGTGACTCCTCACCCAAAACAATGGCTTAAAGTTTCAAGTGTGGTTCATCTAAGAGATCTAAATAGATACAGTCAGAAGGATGGCTTACTGTAATTTTGTTTTTGTATTCTTTCTTAATAACAAAGAAATGTTTCTATTTTTCCTTGAAAATGTCTGTAGTAAAAAAAACCATTCTGCACATTTTTATAATGCATCATCTATATATTGCATTGTGTTAAAAAAAAACAAAAAAACAAACAAACAAAAAAAACCATTCTGACAAGACAACCGAAGTGAGAGGTACCCACGTAATTCGCGGCCCTCGCCTAAGGACAACTCACTCGTTTACTGTGTGTCCTTCTGCATTTGTACAACACCGCATGCATGCAAATACACAAACACACACGTACGCACATACCACGCGAATGGAACCACTCCGTCTTTGCCCCCGTTCTTCCTGCTGTGGAGACAGGGCTGGACCCCTCGCAAGCGGGAGTCCCCTTCAGTTCAAAGGGACGTTCCTGGTAACCCGACCGCACCGGGTCCTTTTCCCCACGGCCAGGAGGCCCCGGCAGCAGCAGGACGCGGTGCATCACTTGCTTCCTGTACACGTGCTGCCTGTCTGATCTCAGCGCCACCTCGCCTGCTTCTCTCGGGGATCCCTGGCTCCGCCCGTGAGGGTGTGCCCGCTGTTTCCCAGAGCCGTTCTCAACTGTCTCACTGCACCCCTGTGGCCCTTTTCAGCCCTTCCTCTTACGCCCACTCTGGGTTTCAGGTCCCACTTAGCTTCAGAGACAATGGGTATCTGCAGATCTGTTTCTTGCTTTCCTTGTTGTTTTCAGATGATTTCTTAGAAGAGGGGGGTCTTTATGCCTCCATTTTAAATCTGGACACTTCCTCACTGCTGTTCTCACGTGCAATTCTGTGACACTGGACATTCTGTCATACGACGACTGGCAAAGTTTCACCCTAGGCTTCCCTTTCGGCAGCTGTCAACACGAACGGCTTCTCAGCTGCCCTTTAACTCACCCAATGATCAGAGCCAGCCTGAGGCAGGGATGGTGTGGCATGCGTGTCCCCTCCGGGCATGCGTGTCCCTTCCGCCCCAGACGCCTCTCCCATACCCTCCGAGGCGGTGGACCCATTTCTGCTCTGCTGTCTGCCCACAGATACGTGAGCCCCTCCTCACCCTCCTCTAAGGACAGGTCAGGAAAGCCAGGCAACCTCAGGAGCCACGTGGGGCCATCCCATGAGGATTCGCGGGTGGGAGAGCCAGGCGTACCGGATGTGCCCAGGAGGGCAACATCTCTCCCACAGGGGACTAAGAAAAACATTAAAATAGCTTTTTGGTAACCCCAGTTGATGCATGCTTTAATGTAGATTTGCTGTATTGGGCTAGCACAGATAACAATCTTAATTACAAACTATTTCACACACCTTGAGAACTGGTGCCTTCTCCTCACAAATGAAGACTCGAATGTCAGGGTTTCTCAGGTCTGTACAGTAAATCTTCCGGTCCCTTCCTCCAGAGTACACGTGTGTGAAGGCGTCATTGACTTGCAGAGCCCAAACGCCTTCATCATGGACTCGGTACGTCGCTATGCATCTCTGCTGACCGAGGGACCAAAGGCGAATTGTCCCATCGGAACTGCCGGAGAGACACTGGAAACAAAGCAAGTTAAGGTCAGAGACCTGCCCTAAGTCCCTGCCTGTGCGTGCTTTGTTCCTGGCTTCTCTCCTGACTTCATACGGTCTAACTTCCTGCATTTCTCCCTCTGAAAAGACTTCTGACGCGCTGAAATGACCAAAGGCTCAAGCAGGGGAGCCCTGTGAACAAACCCGCCTTTGTCCTCGCTACCAGACCACCTGCAGCACCAGCAGCCCGAGACCTCATCCAAAATATAAACTCCTGGGACCCACTCGAGACCTAATGCGGCAGAATCGCTCTTGGGGTCCAGTAACCTGTATTTGGACAGGCTCTCCAGGTCATTCCGGCACTGTGCTAGGCCAGCAAGCCTTTTGGTGCCCCGGGTCACACCTCTGCCTCGTCCCCTCCCTCATGGCTCTGGATTTCTGATGGGTTTCTCAGGTCTGGATTTCTGATGGCCTGCCTGGTCTCTTGGATTCTACCGACAGGAGTCAGAAGCAAGATCTAGTTCCAGACTTATCAGACTCTCTGGGACCTTGGACACTTCCCGTACAAGCCTCAAGTTCAACATGTATTAATATAAAACGTGGACCCTCAGCACTCAGAGTTAACATTAGCAATTGTGACAATTTCTAAAGGCTCAGGAGTGTCAACTACATAGAAGCCGCTGGCATACAAATCAGGGCTGAGCACACTGTGAGTCTGCCAGAAACAGGCTGAAACAGCCACCCCACATTTGCATTCAGGATGCCCGGTGTCGCCAGCAGTTACTGCAGTGACTTGCATAAGAGAATAAAAAGTTATTTCTTTGGGGGAAAAAATGGCCCCAAGAGGAAAGCAACTGTTGGTTCTGGTATAAGAAATTAAGTAGACAAAGAGCTTCAAATAAGAGTGGTTGTGGGCTTGGAGATTGGGAAAGTGTTGGAACAGGCGAGGCCTTTAGGATATTAAGGATTTACTGGGATGCCCTGTGACTCGAAGGGGATTTTAGAACTCTGGACACGTGTAATTAAATGAACACATACTAGGAGACCTCCCCATCAGCTGTCAGGAGCATCAGTGTTTTGATCACCTATTCCAACTACTTCACAAAGGGACCAAGAGACTAACCCATGAAGAAACAGTCACGACTAAGGTTACAAGCAGGCCTTCAGCACGTGTGTGGGAGAACTGTGGCAGTCTGACAAGGATGGGGCCGGGGTCCCCCCGATTCCAGGAAGAGATTCTACCCTGTGGTGGCAAAGCTTTGACCACTCATATCCCACACCATGTACCTACAGGGAGTGGGGTCTGACAACTTTAGAGGTAGGCTGAAAGTTCTCATCCCCTAGGGTGACTTGCAATAGGAAAGAGCTAAGTCCCAAACTCAGAGAGCTGAAAGCAGATGAGGAAACAGAGTTGTACCAACCCTGACATATTAATAAACACAAAATAATCTTGATGGTAGTCAGTGTTCCAAGACTGAAAAATCAGGCCCCCAAACAGACAGGAATCATTTTTAAAGTGCAATGTTGGTGAACTTCTCTGCAGTGTTTAGTAGGATGGCTGAGGGCTGTGCCTATGTCATGGGAATTCTAGAGCCTGATGGAGAAGTTAGAGGAATCATTAAAGCATTTCCCAGTGCCTCCACCCTGGCACTGGAGAAACATGAAGACCCTCTCATAATGAGGTGCCACCTGGCACTAGAACAGCATGCTCCAAAATGGTTTTGCTAAATCAGACTTAGGACTGCTCTGTTTCTGCCAGTTGGAGAAGAGAGGTACCAGTTTGTGCAGCCAGGCTTCCAGTGACCAACACAAGTGTTTCCGGGATGGTCGTTCACACGCAATTGCAATCACCAAGAGGGGGCAGCCAAGGTGGCAAGGAGTGGCCTAATAATGCTCAGAGACCCTGAGACTTATAATCTAGGTTCAGAAAACTCTGTGACACGATCCAAGATGGCAGATGTCCCTGCTCCTCAAGCCACTGTCTGAGCAAGTATAAGGAATGAAAAGTGGCCTGGCCCAGCAACGTTCACACCCATCAAACCTCAAACAGTAAGGTCTGCTACATAACGATGTCATCCTACAACGAAACAAGAGAGGCCGTAGGTTGACATCCATGGGATTCACTGGCGGGTTATATATGTCTTATCCTAAGTCCCCAACTTAAATGCCACCAGAAACCCTACTTCAGAAGCTTGAAGGGCAACTCTGCAGGATGCAATATATATATATATATATATTCTTCACTAGTAACTGATAACTGTCTTTTCCATATTACAAGAGTTTTGAGAATTAGTAAGTAAAGGTTTCTTTCCTCCCCAGTGAGTAGTTACTACAGCTGTTTCATTACTTAATTCCCTCATGTAAACATGCTATCTTGGTGGAGGTTCAATTCACATTTATTCTATAGGGGCCAATAAGGAAAAGGGATGGAGGAGACTACAGGAGGAATGAGGGCTACTTACCTGCGCACTCTGAGGCTGACAGGCAGCTTCTGAAGTTTTACATCACTGTCTCTGCTTCCCGTAAATTGCCTGACTTCAGGTGAAGTGCACATGTAACTGTACTTGTTATTTAAATCATCTTGGGTAAAAGCACATTCACATATACATATATATGTACACATACATGTATACATGAATGAAAGAAAGAAACAAGGCATGGAGTGTAGTAGATAGGAATTTTAGAAAATCTGCCAGGCTCAGAGCCCCCTTCTAGAAACCACCTTGTTTACAACCCCTACTTAAGGGCAGTCCCGTGGTGACCATATGCTCTAGTCCAATCCTGGACAATGCTAGCAGAACAGGACATGGGCACCCGTCACAAACGCAGCCTTGCTCACTGCGACAACAGTGAGGAGCTGACGGCAAGGGGCTTCTTAGACTCACATGAAGATGGGGCAGGACAGGAGCTCTACAAAACACATGGCTCACAGACAAGGATATGCATCATTCCTAATCTTCTCACCAAGTATACAATCTAAATATTACGACTCCCACTTTGCAGACGTGCTGACTAAGGACTAATAAAGTCAACTCCCCTCACGAGGCCACACGGTACATCAACACAGAGAGCCTGCCACGGCTCCAAAGACCTCTCTTTGCCTGGTTCTGAAGAATTACTTCCTTCCTTTGACCACTTTTTCAAACCTTCCTTTCATCTCTGGGGACAAAGGTTTCTCTAATTTATATGTGAGGCAATTTCCACAATGTGTCATAATGTCCAAAGGAGAAACTAATGAACGGAGTTTCTCACATCATCTTCCTACTCTAAGTCCATCGTAACCAGTTCCGACGAGCTGTGAGCTTGTCCCTGCCCTATGGAAAAAAGTGGCTGGAACGGCAGGAGTATGTGGCTGACGTATGTCCTAACAGAATGGTGCTCAGGTTTTGTTTTATTATCTACCTTGATGAAAGGTCATTTTTCTACTGCTACAGAACAAGGAGAATTATGAATATTTAATTGAAAAATTATGTAGCCAACAGACTACATGTTCAAACACACCAAAATGTTTTTCCTGGAAATGCTGACCCTAAGTACTATGTTAGATGACTAATTATAGACTGTATCTACAGTCAACTGAAAAGATCTGCCCCAAAGTCACACCCTCTGAGGGAATCTTCCACTTGATACACTGGCAGAAAGCATTCAATACCACAGTCTCTTTCTGTTTTACACAAGTAACATTTTAAATTATTTTAACCTATATGTATCATAACTGCTTCTACTCATCCACATTAGAATTCTTCTGAGGAAGCTCCTGGTTTGGCCTTTATTTAAAAGTGATGCAAACAGAATACTTTCAAAATGTGGATTATTATATGCGCAACTGAATATTTTAAGGATTTAAAATTAGATCACAGATATAGTATATGTAGCTTTTGTGTTCAATTCAACCTATGCAACAGCATACAAAGTGGGGGGGGCGGGTTCTGCTGCATGAAATGTTGGACAGTCATTAGGTAAATGTGCAGATGGAACAGTACCTGGGTGCCGTCTCTGTTCAACAGCAAGGCTTTCACGTTATCCGTGTGCCCTTTCAGCTTCATTAATTTTGCACACGTTCTTGGATCCCATACCCTTAAAACCTGTGGATGTTAACGACATAGTACATGAGTGTGTGTGTGTATACACAAGTTTAAATAATACGAGGGCAGGCTGACAAGTTCTGCCTCCACCCTGCTATTTTGTTACATCAGACATAGCTGGATACTCCGAAAACTTCAAACCGCAGCTGTGGGCTGGACGGGGGTCCCTGAAGGCCGTATTCCAAGGACGGCCTTTTGTTCTCGGGGTCCAAACGAGGGACCCAAGTTTCGGCACCTGTAATGATCTTCTTTAAGAAGTCCCTACTTTCTTTTTCGAAAATTTCAAAAAAATTGGAGGAATTTTTCCTTAAGAATTCAGTGACAGCACACCGTTTGAACCGAATGTCAGAACTCTTCCACGTCGAAGTACTGGGTGGAACATGGAAGCACCGGTGCGTGTGAGGTCAAGAACGATGGAGGGGGTCCCATGGGACGACACAGAACCGGTTCTGTCCAGGTATGTCTCATGTAACGAAAATACAGGCAACCCCCATGTAACACAGCTGTCAGTCTCCTTTAAGATGCCATGTACGCGAATCCACGTTAAACGAGAAAAAGAGTTAGTATGAAACAGGGGGTTAGTTCCAAAATGACAAAAACATACTATTATATATTTATAATTAAGAGAAATGTCTTTATTAAAGCAATTTGCACCAAAAGTATGACATATTCATATGTATAAAGTATCTTTTCCTCTTAAAAGCTCTTAGTGCGTTCCATGTCCGTGTTCTAGGATGCGATGTTGTACGAGGGCTCCCCAATTCTGGCACCATGTTATAGAAGTGCCATGTTACACAGGGGTCACTTGTATTGCAGGGGGGGCGAATCTATCAGCCCACCGCCAGAAATAAAGTCAAATGACCATTACATTCTGAGAAGGAAATGCTGCTTCTGCCAATGGACACTGTCTAAGGCTCCCAAACGTTTCAAGTAGGAGAAAGCCTTTTTCATGTCAAAAAGTGCACAGGCCTTCCCTATCCCACCCACCCGCCCCATTACCACACATGACAGTAATTATATAGTTATACTCTTAATTGTTCAAATAAAACCATTGTCTATGTATTTAGTAATTACACAGATCAAATTATTTTGGTTTGTTTTCTAGTGTTCAAATACATCTTTTGAGCTCCCTCTTACCTTCTCAGTGGACCCTGATACAATGATTGTTCCCAGTTGATTCATTGCCAGGCTATAAATGGAATCTTTGTTCCCACTTAAAGAAGAAGCTATTAAGGATAAACAGAGCTAAATGTTAACAAAATCATCAGCTGCTTGCTAGCTAGTCAGCAAAACTTGCTAGTTTGTTAGCTTTAGAAAATCTTATCTTTTTTAAGTGCTCTAAGACAAAGAAATCTACCTATAATGAAGATAATTCTAACCAATATTGCTATCAAATTTTGCATCTCTTCTGGATTTGAGTATATGCAAGTGCTCAGTAAATATCTGCTAAATTGAATTGCACTGCCATTTAAAATCTATCCACATAAGTAATGTATTTTCAAAGATACACATTGCCAATATGAAAAGTCTGTCTAAACTCACAATTTCTAGGACACATGAATCAAAACAAAAATACTATTTTCACCTACCAAATCAGACAAAAAACCCCCACAACAACACAAAGTAATAATTCTCCAAAAACCCAGTAAAATGGCACTCTCGTGTACTACTTGCGGGAGGAAAACTTGGCACAACTATTCTGGAAAGAAATCAGGCAATGTGTAGCAGGAATTATGTTCATGCCCCTCGATTCAGAACAAAATGTCAGTGAAGTGAAAAAAGTTGCATAGAAAACTATCTATATAGTGTGATTCTAATTTTATAATAAATATAAACAATCATACTGAGAAGCGGTAAGTAAAGGAGTTAAGAGTATTTAGAAAAGTAACTGCTTACAGGAAGTACTCAAGAAATGTTAGCTATTAGTATTATTTCTATAATCATTTAAAAAAAAACTTATATGAATGAAATCTTCTCTAAATAATTCTGAGCAAGTCACAGCTATCGCAGAACCTGTAACCATGAAGCCTGGTCTCTAACCTTGGGACAACCCTGCCTTTTTGCTTTCTCCCCTCCTGTGCCTCTTTGAGGCAGGCCTTACATCTAGAAAGAGCTAAATGATGTCTCATGACAGCGCCCTGCGGGGACCAGCTGCTGGATCCCTGAGAAAGTGTGCAGGGGAAAAAACCAAGGAGAACAAGGCGAGAACATTATTACCTCCACATACTTCCTGGGGAAAAAACGCAAAACAATAGTCAAGAAATTATAAACACCAGACTTTCAAATTGCTCTTCTTAGCACATACTAGGTTCTATCAGAACTGCCTTATTAGCTAAGTCAATGTGAGTACTCCATAGTCATGACAAATGGAATCCATAATATAGGGATCTACATAGTTCAGGCCCACGCTCTGAACACAGACCTTCCAGGCCAGGCTTAGCCAAAAATGTGCTAAGAGTTCCTCTGACACCTGGCCTAGAGGACTCTAGTAGGTTGGGCCAAGGACGAAGCTGGGTTTCAAGCCTAGACTTGCATGGGTCTGACCTAGCCATCTGAGATCTCTTATTGATGAGGCATCCGTACCATTAACCTGCTGTGAATGTCTCTGAACTGCCTCTCGAAGCACCTTAGCCTCCCTGAACTCTTCTGGAATTGGCTGGATTCTTTAGGGCTGCTCTGAAAAGGTCCTGCAAAATCAGCACTGAAAAACCTTCTTTCCTTGCTTTGGGTATATATAGTAACACTTTTAAAAGTCAGAAACTGCCTACTTTGTCAGGTAATCACCATATCTGCTGAGTGTGTGGTCTGGGGCCAGGCAATGCTGTGGGAGATACAAATTAGTAGTAAGACAGACTCTTCTGCCCTGCAGAAACTTACACTTTAGCTAAGGAGCTAAGACATGCATATGTACAAAAATAACCAGGTTACACCTGGGGAAGTTACCAGTTTTAGACTGCAGTGAGGAACTAGCTCCTTGCTGTTCAATCATACTCTTGGGGGCTAGAACGCTGTAGGTAGAAGCACTCTCAAAATACGAACCCCCGTCGCCATGCAAACCTATCAAAGATGTTTCACAAACCATTCTTTATTTATGTCAACTTGCAGCACTTTCAAGGAGATTTTTTTCAAACACCTTACTTGTGACAGTGTTATTTGAGGCTGTCAATGCTGTCAGAGTATTCACATCCCAAAGGAATATTTGTCTGTCCAACCCAGCCGATGCGACCAGTTCCTTGTCCTTGGCGTACGCTAAGGCCTTTACGTAGTCCTGGAACAGAACGCAGCACCGTGATCTACTCTGTACATAGGTAAGCAAATGAGCCACACGAAGTACCACGGTCTCAGTATTACACCGAAAATTATCTTCGTCGTTTACCTTATGTGTCCTTAATGTTGACATGCAAAATCCCTTATGGGCATTCCACACTTTTACTGTCGTGTCAGAAGAAGCAGATATTACTAGAAGAGGCAAAGAATAAAGAAATCCCTTGGTAGCATAACTTAATCATTTTAAAGACTTATAAAATAATATAACACTGTTTCAAACTAAAGTTCACGTTCACACATATAGGAATAATATTTCTAACATCAATTCAAACATGTTAATGTTCATACACACATACAGGACTTATAATATCTGAAAGCTCTTTCTAGAACCTGTTGTATTTTGTCTCAAAAAATTTTTTTTAAATAGGGAGGGCAAACTTTTTTAATGTTCCAGTTAAACTAATATGATTGAGAAAATTTCTCTAAAACAGAACGAAAAGCCCAGAAATGGATCTTACCATAATAAAAACAGAAAGAGGTGTTACTGTGGTGGAAAGAAGAACACATATTGTATGAGTCTGAAGAACAGTTACCTTGGAGCAAGGGACAGTGACAGAAAGGGTGGCACAGGGGCTCCTGGTAATCTGCTCAGTGACGTGGATGCTCACCTGGTAGCGTTTTACTGAGCTGTACTTCTCTGCACGTATGTTAGACTTCAATAAAAAACGAAAACATCAAATTGCTTAAAAACTTCCCGAAGCCCAATAGTCCACAGGAATACTTACGTGTTTTCCCATGGCAGCACAGCACTATGTCATTGACCCAGTCGGTGTGGTGCTCCATGGATGCTATGTACGGGTCTTGCTGAAATGAAAAGCCGTAACGACGCGTTAGAGGATGAACCCCACGGCCACTGCAGGCGCGCGGAGAGGCCAAGGCCTTAACGTGGACAAGGAACTCAGAGAACCGCACCACACAGCTGGCGCTTCCGGATAACAGATGTGAATCCAAGTTTTACGTCCAGACAGTTTTATGACTGAGGGACACCCAGGTTTCCAGGACAACGCACACTTTTTATGTCCTGAGTTAGTGAAGGCAACACGATGTGGGCTGGGCACTGTGCGTGACACCAACCTACAGGAAGGGGTTTCCTGGGAAGGACAGACGTGAGCAGGTCTGCGGGGGTGGGGGTGGGGGGACTGGAAACAGCAGCGGTGACGGTGACATGACGGCTCAGAGCTGACAGCAGGGGCAGGAATGCGGCTGATGACCGCGGGGAGCGGCCTAGCCTGACTGCACGTTCTTTGTTCTGAATTCCGTGTTTTCCTCAGGATCTGTACAGTTCTTTAGAGAAGAAGGGAAAGCCAAGGGCTAAAGGAGTACTACTCGAGGCACCATTTCAGTTCAGAAATTTGAGAGTCTCCTACTCCCCTCACCTGGCTTAATTAGCAGGAGAGATCTCTTAAAGAAGAGTATTTAGTTACACCCAACACTTAAGACGGGCAAGTTCAACACACTTCATGGGCAAAGAGAAGAGCTCTCTACAAGCCCATCTGAGAATGATGCTATTCAATCCTGCCATAAAATGGAGACCAGAAAAAAGATGTTTGAGGGCAGGACAGGTGGCTTTCTAGATTCTCCCAGGTTAGTTCTTGTGTTTTCCTTAGTTTGTTTGAAATAATGTTAATGCCCAGAAACGTCTCATTCCAATTCAAATGTAAGTTCCAGAAGGCACTTAGCAGCCACAGTTTTCTTACTTCCCATATTTCTGACACTGGGCCACCAGTTTCCACTGGTTGAAGAATCCAAAGCTCACCAGACTGGTCCATTTAAAGAAACATTAAGCAGCAACTGTGCAAGACTGTGGTTCTTTTTTGGACTGAACACGAGACATGCAGAACCTGCTAACAAGACAAAGGCTTTTCAAACTATAAGCATCAGGGTTCTGAAGTTAGATGGGCCCTAATTCTCTAAGCATCAGGGTTCTGAAGTTAGATGGGCCCTAATTATTTAGCTATACATTTCTCTAAGCCTGTTTTTCCATCTCTGAAAAGGAATCGCAACAGCTGCCCTGAAGGATTACTGTGAGAATAAGACCATACCAGATAGGGAAGTGCTAAGAGTGCCCGGTGCATCGTACGGACATGGAAGTGCTAAGAGTGTCCGGTGCATAGCGAGGAGCTCAGTAAGTGTCCCTTCCCCTTCCCCGAATCCTGTTTTCTGTCATTCACAACAGAAGCCTTCACACAAAACACCATTTATACAAAACACATGAAGAGCTCCTTGCCATTAGACGAAGGATTTATCTTCACATATATTTAAATCCTGGTCCCTATGAAGAAAGCAGACTTTAAATCCCCTAAAGAAGGGGAGCATGCTGTCTTCATATTTTTATACTAACTTGCTATGATCAAATAAGGCCTTAGGGGTTTGGGGGCACCCTAATCACTTTTAAATGAAATTAAATACTTGTTCAAGACTAATTGTAACTGTAAAGGCATATCCAACTTTTCCTTAGTAGCAGTGAAAAGGATTACCAAGAAGCTTTTGGAGAACCCACTTAAAGCAGAAAAATAAAGTCTTGTAAGTAATCCCCCCACCAGACAAATCTGTTTCTTTGTAGCAGAGAGCTCTGATCACAGACCTAGTTTATAGAGTCCCTGTCCTAGCCAAGGTACTTCTAAAACTCCACTTGTTTTCAAAGGCTCGCCAGGTTTGGTTGCAATGTCTTTATACAGTGTACCAAATAACTCGACGCTCAGAGAGAGTACATCTGAAACCCTGAAAAGCACTGTATTAGACCAAAATTCATGAAGCACAGGCTGCAAATGTAAACTCAACCCCTGCCTTACCTTGTGCTGATTGACGCTCCATATCCTTATGATGGAGTCTCGACCTGCTGTGAAGAGTCTGTTGAGGGCTGGGTCCAGCTGTAGGGCATTGACTCCATTTCGATTGTATTTCTCCACTTCATCTCGAATGACGTAGGAAACCTGACAAGTATGTCGACATTTGCTTTTTATAGGTTACAAAACGTGCAGTAAAATGTTCCCTACTAGTGGCAAATCTGCAATTCAAAATCCCATGTTTTTCAATATAAAACTTCCTTTTCAATGCAATAAAAATTTCATTTTACTCTACAGAGACTGACGAGCTGAGAAGAATGGCATTAATTAAGCCTGGTTCAAGACGAGCAAGTCTGATGCAACCACTTAATCCATCTCCCACAAAGCAGCTGGAGTGGCCTCCTACGAATGCAAACTGACTGTGTCTCAGCCCTGCTGAGAAACCCCTCCAGCCACTTACCCCCTGCACTCACGAGTGGATCAGAACTCTGTAATGTGGCCTCACGTGCCTCGCTCCCCGCGCCCGTAACCCATCTTTGTTCCTTCTGCCCCTGTCCCCTGCACACACTGTACCCCAGACAGTCACACGCTGGTCCTCCCAGTCTCTCTGGCCAGTCTTACTGCAGTCTCTAGGTTTCTGTTTCAATGATGCTTCCTCAAAAAGGCTTCCTTCCACCTGCAAGCCAACGAGGTTTGGTGTTCTGCTACCACACTAAACTTTTCCTTCAGAGCGCTTCCCCTATTGGCTCCTACTGCACTTAAGCTCTGTCTGCTTCATGTGAAACCCAAGGGAAACCAACCCAAAGCAATTATAATTATGAAACAGTCAACAGGTACCTACAGCCAAAAGCAAAACTTTCTTCTAATTTAATGAAATAATTAGTTAAGAACATAACGTGTGGTGGGGGGAGGTGTGTGGAGATCCTCTTACAATAGCAACAGAATACCTAGAAACAAGCAACAAGGCAAGATACACAAAGGAAAAACTCAAATAAAGGAGACGTGCCATACTATAGCACAGGAAGACTCAAAATGAACAATTCTTTCCTAAATTGGTGAATTTAACCCAACTTTGGTCAGAATCTCATTGGATTTCTAGAAGTTGACATAATACATAGTATAATTTTGGGGGGGAACATCCAGTCATTTTAAAAAAATGAAAGCATATTCTTTAGAGATCTTAAAACGTATTACAGAGCTAAAGCTACCAGAACTACAATGAATATCACACAATAGGAATATATAATGGAGCAATGGAATAAAACAAAATTTGGAAGTACATTTTCCTATTATACATTTTTTATTTTGACATAAAGAGTTTCAATTCAGTGAAGGCATGAGAAATTATTTAATCAATTATCAAGGAGCATCTAGTGACTAAAGATTGAAAATAAATAATTTAATCGCAAAAATACTTTTAAAAAGACAGGCAATTATTTACACAGGCTCTATGTCCAGAAGGTTCTGCGGACGTGACAAGGGCTGCAGTCTTTACAAAGGAAAAGAGTAATGCTGATGTGACCAAATACAAGGAAAAACTGTACGTATACAAATGTTCGCAGCAGCCAAAAAGCAGACACAACTCAAACTCCAACAACTGACAGAGGGCACACAACACGTGGTGCATACATGCAGTGGACTACACGCGGTGGTTCTCAGCCTTCCTAACGCCACGACCCTGTGATACAGCTCCTCATGTGGTGGAGACCCCCAACCATAAAACTGTTGGTAGCTGCTCTCTACACATGTGTGACTGGTCCGTACAAGTACATTATGTGCTTTCCGATGGTCTTGGGCGACCCCTGTGAAAGGGTCTTTCGATCCCCAAAGGGGTCGCGACCCACAGGTTGAGAACCGCTGGACTACAGCCATCAAAGGAGTGAGGTACTGACACAGGCTACCACATGGATGGCCTTAAAAACATTATGCTAAGTGAAAGAGGCCAGCTACAAAAGCCACATATTTTATGATTCTATTGCCATGAAATGGCCAGAATATATAAATCCAGAGACAGAAAGCAGATTAGTGGAAAGCAGCTAGGGGCTTCCTGAGGAGAGCAGAATGGGGAGTGACTACTCGTGGGGATGGGGTCTCTTTGGGGGATGATGAAAATGTTCTGGAATTGGGTGATCAATGCACCCCTTTGTGAATATACTAAAAATCACTGAACTGTATGCTTTAACAGGGTGACTTTATGTCATGTGATTTTTATCTCAATAAAACTATTATTTAAAAAATATCTTCTGAATGTCAACGAATAGTATGAGTAGGGTTAAACGGCAAACATCTAACTGGGAAAACAAGTCAATGTGAAAAACAAAAGTTCACTCTAGACAACACACAAAGATTTTTACAAAATAATAGGAAACAACCACTCTTTATCAGAAAGAGGAACAAAGATCATGAAGAGGAAATTTTTAAAAGATTTTTTTAAAAATTAAAAAGAAAACTGGCCAAGAAACATAAATAAAAGACACGAAAAGGGCCAGGGTGTATCCACGAGATAACAAGGACTTTGTCTTCATTACCCAAGCCTTTTGAGTAACTGTAACTAAAATCTACACAAATCAGCTTAAATTAAAAGGAAAGAATTTAATGTAAGGACACAAGGAAATCTAACAGAGCCCAGGGGAGGAAATACCGTCATGACTCATACAAGACATTTTCAAATAAAATCACAATGCTTCTCTGCTGAGGTTTCCAAAGGCCTTCCACTGCATTTAAAGTCAAGTTCAAATTCTTCACATTCTTGGTTCCACCTTGCCCGCATCCACACGCTCACCTCAAACTGACGTCCCCCAAGCTTCTGTCACCAGTCACACTGAACTCCTTTCTGTTCCTCAAACGCATCAAGCTCCTTCCCATCAGACCCTTACCCCACCTCGACCCTCACAGGAACGCTGCCCCCAGCTTCCATCCTGTCCAGCTCACACCCGCACCCGCACCCTTCAGTCGTAGCAGAAAGCTCAGCTGCTCCATCTCCTTCCCCTGCCACGCGCCCCACTTGCTTCCTACCACACGCCACACTTCCGTTCTGGTACGTCCTCTTCATTAGAGTCAGAGTTGTGAATGAGCAGGAAAGCTGCCTGCCTTGTTCCTCCCGCCGCTGCACTGTCATCGCACGCCTGGCATAAAAGACACTTAACAAGCACTCACGGGGTCAGTCAGGGGTGGCAAAGCCAGCCAGGACCTCCTGGCTTGCACGTCAATTTCAGTCTCTCTCCATCCCTTTTTCTCTGGGGCTTTAAGGCTCCTGTCTGCTTCTCTGAGCACATTTGCTCTGACAGAGACTATGTAGCATACAGAATCTTAGTTTTCAAACTCCTGGGAGGTGATCTGATTGGTCCATTGGGAAAGGGTCAGAGAATAATTGACCCAACATGATTTCCAGGACTTCTAGGTGAAAAGTTAATTTTTAGCGAAACAAGTCTGGGCCAATCCCTTCAAGGGTGTCTACTACAGACGTGTGCCAAAGAATCAGAAGTACCCTAACAGGATAAATTCTGGCACACATCTATAAAAGAGAACACCATTTCATCACGAAAATGTTGACAGAGATCTAGACTGACATGGGAAGAAGACTGACATGATATGTTTAAGTGACACACATGTGGGCCAATATAGCAGTGTATAATGATTATTACTGTATTTCAGAATATTAAATATATATTTACAAATACACAGTTTGGAAGGGCACACCTACATAAAACTACCAGTACTTTATTCCCGAGTGATGGAATTACAGTGACTGTCACTCACTCGTGCCATTTTTATATGGTATGGGTATTTTACAGTGGGCATACATTTCTTAGTTTTCTTGAATTTAAAATTTAATTTTCATTCAAGTAATTCCTACCTATATCCACAAAATCAAACAGTCCTGAAAAACTGTAATGAAAAACCGTCTACCTATTGCCTGCGTAATACTCCCCATGTCCAGTCTTAATCCCTAAAGGTAATTAATTTCACTCTTGGTGGTTTTTTTCTGGATAACTAGTTATTGTATTTCTTGAAATATTGAGCGATCCTACAGCTTTCTGGTTTATCCATTTTGGATATACCTATTTACTCAGGCACGGGGTGGGGGGGTGGGGGGGGGTTACAGTGTAGCTACTTCCTGTAACTCCTCCCTCTACTCATCTCACAAAGATGCACAGATCACCGCTTGTGGCTGAATACATAATCAGTGCTACACTGTTTGACTTCATAATTGTTGTGTGCCGACTAGCCAAGTACTATATTATGGTCACACTTCCTTCTGCAGAAAGCTCTTCATTTTCCCTGGAGTTCCTTCTACCTTTGTCTCCTCCTTCAATGGTTTTCTCTAGCTCCAATTTTCTTTCATTGGTGCACCATATTAGATATTCTAGCAACAACCCGCCTCACCCCGTTTTCCCAGAAGGCTTGCCCCCAAGAACCTGCCCCCTTCCACTCCAGTTTGGGCTGGCTGCCCTCTATGTCTGGGGGCACAGCTGTCACCTTCGGTGCTATCCTGGCTTTCCTGGGTTAGAGGCACTGTTTCCGGGATTCGGATGTCTCCTCTTTCTTTGTTGACTCTCAGTTCTGCTGAAGTACACTCCCAGGACCTCACCTAACACAGGAAACGGTACAGGGGAGGCGACCTAACCTCAGCATGCCTGGGAAGGTCTTTACCTTTACACTCGATTCGGCAGGACAGAGAAGCCTCCGTAGGAAAAGTTCCCTTGGCATTTGAAGGCTGGGCTCCAACTTCCCCTAGCACCCAGCATGCCACCGGACTCAATGCCATTCTGTTCCACTCAGTGATCACGTGATCCCACCATCTCCCCTGCATCGCCACCTGCCCCTCCGCCTCCACCCCCAAACTTTCACATCTTCTCTCTCTCTTTTTTATTATCATTTCTGGTTCTTTTATCATTAATTTTTCAATCTAGAAACTTGTCCACTTCAGCTCTGGGAAATTTTCTTTATCAATTCACTAACTCTGTTTTCTTTGTTCCTTAAAACTCCCATCCAGTCAGATGTTGGAACTTTCAAACCGATCTTTCATCTTCTATGCATCCTATATTAGCTATCTTTATCCTCTTGTTTACTTTTGTAAGCCTTTCTTTACTATTTTATAACTCAATTTTGTAAGTCAATTTTAGTATGATGGACAAAATAGAAACAGTATCTTCAATAAGGAAATGGTTAGATAAATTATGGCACACTGGCTCTGTGGTCACTAAAGAACGAAGATGAACTACATATGGTGATAAGTTCCAAGACACATTACATCAAAAACGTTTAAAGAAAAAATATGGCTGTAGACAGAAGGAAAACAGGATTCAATTCTTGCAGCAAATGCTACTAAGCAACCATCCGTTGCCAGGCTTTATTCTAAATGCTAAGGATACAGCAGTGAGCGCAGAAGTGCTCCTGGAGTCTTTTCATTCTAGTGAGGGACAGAACATACCTAGAAGTGACAGCAAATTAAGTTTCTTCCCCAAGATACAGGCAGGCAAGCTTGGCAGGCAAGCTTTGCAGGCAGAAGAGATGAAGTAAAACAAACAGAAAAGCAGAAGGTCCTGGAGACAGAAGCAATAAACAAGCGAACAAAGTCCATCCATTTGATCCATGCTAACTTTTGATGCCTTTCAAAGTTAAGTTGTACATCTTTAATAACACTGGCCCCTAAACACGTTAGCACGTGTATCAACTAGAGTTTGTTATTATTTATGGCTCCTGTTTTAAAGGTAAAATTTACATACACTGAAATGTACTGTTCATAGATACTTCTGACAAAAGAATGTACCTAGTTGTGTAATACACGCCCCTGCCAAGATACACAGAGTATTATCACCACTCCAGAAAGTTGCCTCATCCTGTTCCCAACCCCTACACCCCACTCCCAACCTAGACCTGATATTTTTCACCATGTTCTATGCCATCTTGTAAATGAATCGTTGCACAGCTTTTTTGTGTGTAAGGCCACTTCCAGGTATCAAGCTGAATCAGGCTAAATTTGGCCAAGAAAAATTGACGAAATATCAGTAATTCTCACATCTGTTTTTCCTGCTCAATCTGTGGATTATGACTTTCTGCTAGAACCTCTATTTCTAGAGTATTAATTTTAAAAAGTATTCTGAAAAGCAGTCTTGTAAATAAAAATAGGACATCTAGCCTGACTTCTAGTCAGGGGTTAGCAAGCCTCCCTGTCCAGGGGTTAGTGAAAGGCTGCCACAGGCCCAATTCTGTTTTGTAAACCAAGTTCTAATTGGAACACAGTCACACCTATTCATTTAGGTGTTGTCTGTGGCTTGTTTCATACTACATAATAACAGAGCTGAGAGGTTATGACACAGCAGAAAGGCCTGCAAAGCCTAAAATATTTACTATCTGGCCCGTTAGAGAAAACGTTGGCTGACTCCTATTCTAATGGAAGTCATGTTGGCACGCCGTTTTAAATTACCCATCCTACATAAAAAATAATTCACCTTGGACATATGGCTAATTTGTAATCTTTCCTTGGAAAGTCAGGATTTGGCATCATTCCACTTTCTGAAAAAAGTATCAAAGATTAACCGACCAACCCAGAACTGGGATTCAGAATCAGGAGTAAAGACCGCCCTGAGCTCTGAATGGTCTAGCTATAGAATAATGAGATACTTGGCAGGGAAAGGACGGACGGAAGTGCCGGTAGAATAGACTTTGCTGGCCGCCTCCATTCCTCACTTCTGCTCCTAATATTCTCCTCAAGGCAAGCAAATCCAAGGGGCTTAAGAGACTCTCCGTTACCTTGGGTAGTGTGGTGAAAGGACTTGAGTTTTGGGTTAGATGGCGCCCCCATGCCACCAGGAGGGAAGCCCTAGAGCTAGGAGTGTGGGAATAGGAGAGGACAACTTGTAAGCAGTCCAGTGGGGGAGCTGACATTACCTCACTTCTCAGGGAGAGAGTCACAGTGAGCCCTCTGATTCAGGATCTGCAGGAAACTAGCACTCCCTCTTGAGTTTTCATTTACATTAGCCAACACAGTGTTTTATTATGTGAGCCTGGTTAAGCTGGATTTGGGGACATTTCCAACCAAAAGAATCCTTCTGTTATGCAAGGCCAGGTGTTTATATTCTTGACCATCATGGAGTCCTAGTGCATGGTCGTTGCTCCTAACCCTGGAATACTGCTGACTTCTGTCCAACCCACCCCGAGAATTCTGAAGCAAACGAGAGAAGAGGCCACAGGTGAAGGAAAGATGGAGACAAACAGTCAACCAACAGACTCAGGTTGTTGGAAAATGGTCACACTAAGGGACCATGAGGAAGAGACATGACTTGCTTTGATATCCTGATTACCAGGAAAACAGCTGAATTCACACATTTTGATTGTCTGACTCCCCTCTCCCGCCAAACTCATGGTCAGTCTCCTTAGAAATTGAAGATGGTGGACATGTGCTCACTCTTCATTATGTCTACACTAAGCAGTAGGTTTGGATCCCTCTCCACTGGTTATTTATCAGTAATGTAAGTCTCAAGGGCTCTTTTTGGTCTATAATTTGGTAATGGAGCTCAGGGCTATTGCCTGTAGGTACAAGACACAGACAGCCAAGAGGCAAAATATATCTATGATGCCATATATACTTTATTCAAAATGGAAAGATTTTTCTTGAATTTAAAAGCAAAGAATGTTGTAAAACATTAAAAAATATAAACGTTCATATATATTAAAGCTATCCCATTTCCTGACTTACCCATAATCACCTAATCTTATACCCCAGAGGTAATAACTGTTAATATCCTTCTGGACCTTTAAAATGCATTTTTGTCTTTCCGGTAATGGGACTATGCTAGGTCAACTTGTTTTGACTTCTAGACATTTTTCCTTTTTAATACTACTGATCTAGCTTGTCTTTTTAACAACTGCAAATTAATCCACTGCATGAATGTACCTGACTTATCTGCCAATTGACTACTGATGGACGTTAGATTTTTGTTTTTCATGATGACAACATTCTTACAATAAACACCCTTGCATAACTAGAGAAAGATACATGAATATGTACTTTTGTAAAAAACAATTTTTTAAACAGAGAATAGCTGGGTCAAAGGTAATAATATACATTTAAAAAACCAACAAGCAGCAAGACACAAAACAAAGAACGCTATGACTCCATTTGGAGTAAAAGTCCTGTAAGCTGAGGAGACATGCACGAAGAGTTACAGAACACTGGTTTTCAAACAGCGTCAATTATCCCCTCTAAAGACATTTGAAAATGTCTAGTCATTTTTGGTCATCACAACTAGAAAGGTGTTAATACCTAGTGGGAAGGAGTCAGGATGATGCAAACAATAAAGAATTATCTGGCCCAAGGTGTTACTAGTGCTCAGGGTGCAAAATCCTGGCTTAGGATTATGTGTCACACTGTCCAGAGTAGCTTTCTTTGAAGAGTGGAGGACAATTATCATTTACACTTCCGTATTGTTTGTGGATTTTTTAAACCTTGTTTAAAAATATTGCTTTAATATCTTATTTTTTATTAATTCAATTTTATTTTTCAATTACAGTTGACATTCAGTATTATTTTACATTAGTTTCAGGTGTATAGCACAGTGGTTCGACATCTATATAATTTACAAAGTGATCCCCCAATTAGTCTAGCACCTACCTGGCACTACAGTTATTACAATATTATTGACTATATTCCTTTTGCTGTACTTTGCATCTCCATGATTTTGTAACTACCAATTTGTACTTCTTAATCCCTTCACCTTTTCCACCCAGCCCCCCAAACCCCCTTCTGAAATCTGGCAACCATCAGTTTGCCCTCTTTATCTATGAGTCTGTTTCTGTTTTGTTTGTTCACTCTGTTCTTTAGATTCCACATATAAGTGAGCTCACATGGTATTTGTCTTTCTCTGTCTGACTTACTTCACTTAGCATAATACCCTTTAGGTCCATCCATGTCATCACAAATGATTATAATTTCTTTTTTATGGCTGACTAATATTCCATGGTATATATGTACCACCTCTTCCATCCAATTGTCTTCTGATGGGCCTGCTTGTGGGTTTTTTTGGAATAAACATGCATTAGTTTCAAAAACACTTCCATAGACAAAAGTTCTCCCTCACGATCAGAAAAATATCAATCTGTGTGGCTTCTCACTTTGGTTCTAGACCTTGGTGATAAATTCTGAAAGCAGCTAACAAGGCTTACTGAATCTTCTCTTCTGCAGGTTAGTTTCAAGACAGTTATTTTGAATGTTCTTAATAGGAAATGGTTTCAAGTCACTTTATCGATCTGATTGCTATAGTTATTAAAAACAAGGTGAGAAGTGCTGAATCTCAAACTCTAGTTTTGGACTCTGACCAGCAAACAGTGCAATTATCATCTCCCTCATTCTACATGTAATGACTCTCTTTCAAGCTTCCTAAAATACTCAGTTTTTCCACACACACTGCAGTGAATTTACATTTTCCCCATCCTATACTTTTAGATTGCTTTTTACGTTTAAATGCAAGAAACTGAGAGACCTGATTAACTCCTTTTACTACTCTAATAAGTGTACCACTCCAGTGTCTAGAATACAATTAAGTTACAATTTTGAGTTACATTTTAATGAGAAACAGATGTTCTCACCAGCTGGCTTGCACATTGGGTTTACTTAAATCCTGTCACTGATGCACTTAAAAATCACCTAACAGGGTAAGCTAGTTCAGACTTTTAGTAATTTCACTCAATTCAAGAAACATCTCCTGAGTGCTCAGGACACTGTATTCATCAAAGAAATCAATAAAACAAAGAAGTGAAATGCCCAAAAGACTCTGGCTTGCAGCCATTTGCTGCAGTTATCTTACTGAAGGAACCCTCTGTCCTACTAAACACTCAGATTTCAACCTGTAGCACCATACATATAATGCTGTTTTATAAGGAAAGCCTGGGTGTTACTTATTTCTATACTCTCTTGATTCTTTGCATATTTTGGGGCCCGAACTAAGTGCTCAGTAATGTTTAATGGATAAGTGCACCATACCATCACCACTGCAGGCCATATACCTGCAGGAAACACTTGTATAGGCCTTCTACTCCTTGCATCGCTGAAAGTAATAGGGACTCTAAAAGTACCCAAAACAAAAGCGGATTCACGAAGGCATAAGGCACACACGGAAGGGTTAGATAACACTTTCCCCTTGGGTAATAAATTATAGAAATAGGAAAGAAGAATCAAGGACACACATTTAAGACGAAGAAACGGTGAAAACGAAATTAATTTCCACAACCCAAATGACATCTTCCCCACTAACGCGGGCACGCGCTTACATCGTCTCCGCCCCAGCCGGGGTAAGCTCCCGCACACAAGGGGGCAGGGGGCTCCCACGTGCGCGGTCCTCCGCAGAAACCCCGCGGCGCGGCGTGCGCGCCGCCCACCCGCCACGCCCCCGCCCAGGTCCACCGTCTCCTCCGCCGGCGGGCTGCCAGGGAAGCGCCCGGAGGCCTCCGCTCCGACGCGGCGACGGCGGGGCGCGCAGGAGCAAGGCAAGGGAAGTGGGAGGCAGGTGGGCGGGGAGCACGCCCAGCCCGACTCCGCGAGCCCCAGCCCACGGCGCAGCGGGCGAGCGGCACCCCCGGGCTCCGCGCCGAGCGCCCGAGAGTTCTGATTCCGGGCCGCGGCGGGCCCAGCCGGCCGCCCCCTGCCCCTGCCTCGGGCCGTTAGCGCCGCGGCCCCACCCCTCGCCGCCAGCCGCGCCTCGTCCCACGCGCCCCAAGCCGCTACTCCGGCCGGCCGCGGCCCGAGGCATCGGCTCGCTGGAGGTGAGCCCGGGGCTGCACACCACGTCCGAGAGGTCGAAGAGCCGGGCTCCCGTACCTGCACTTTCCTCCGCCCTGCCGTGTTCTGCCGGTGATGGGCCGCCATCTTGCATGTTGACACTCCGACGTCACTTCCGGGAGGGGCTCTGTCCGGGCGGATGTCCCGCCTCTCCCTCTGAGCCGAAGGGCAGGTGGTGAGGCGGCGGGTAGGCTGGTCGTGCGCCGCCGTAGTGCTGCTGGTGGCCGTGGGCGGTGGCCCTGTGGGGACGTAGAAGCCCTGAAAAGGTGTTGCATCCGTGCAGTGCTGGCAGAGAACCGTTTCTGAGCCGGGGGAGCAATCCGAATCCAGCTCTGGGTACCCCTTAACCCTGGCTTGCACTGTTCTCTGGGGTACCAGCTCCCAGGGCCCAAGCAGGCATGAGCAAAGCGCTGAAAGAATTAATGATGCTGGGCGTGGGCGGGTACATGGACTCCCCATCCCCAGACTTTCCTGGGCAGCCAAGGAAACCGGCAGATTTTCCAGGACAAACCCCCAGATGCAGAAAATTGCAAACTGGTCTCGAAGGAGAAATGGAAGCGTTAGCAAGGGAGTGGCCTCCATCTTCAGGAGGAGCAAAGTTACGTATTTAAAGGAGAGAGAAAAGGGTGTTAGGAAGGCGAAAAATGGATACTAGATAGAATTGTTCCCAGAGACAACTTTCTAAGCAGCAAGTCCTGAAGGAGCTGAGCTCACTCTAGAATCTGCTTTAAAGCGTCTCTCATGCTGGGTGACGGTTTGCCTTGAGGATGTTTTTCTGACACTAATTTAGGTGCTGAGGATGGTCAGACTCTTGTGAAAGTGAACTCTGTAGAACTGCACTGTTCCATGCAGTGTCCACTCGCCAGGTGGCTATGGAGTACCTGAAATTTGGCGAGCTCAAATTGAGATGTGACGAAACTTTCAAAGACTTAGTAGGAAAAATAGAATGTAAAACATCCCAGTTTTGATTACATATTGATAATGTTTTGGATATATTAGATTAAGTAAAATATTGAGATTACTATTTTATAATGACTGTTACACTGTTTTATAATGTGGCTGTTAATATAGTTAAAGTTACACGTGTAGTCACTTTATTTTTTGCACAGTTCTAATATAGAAATAATGCTTAGGAAAGTTCTTGTCTAGACAAATGCCTTTTTAAATTAAATGTGAATTAGAGTAATAGAAAGTGATGGCAGAAAGCTTATATATATATTTTTTTTTTGGGGGGGGGTCGTTCCCTGGCTGGGAATCGAACCCAGGCTGCGGCGTTGAGAGCACCGAAGCCCTAGTCACTACACCACCAGGGAACCCCCTAGAAAGCTGCTTAAGCAAAACTGGCAGTGATAACTTGTAGATAAATTACCTACACTGCATTTTATTATAGATACATTCACTTGTTCATCTATGAATTTGACAGATATAATTCAGCACCTATTAAGTACCAGGCACTATGTTAGGTGGTGGGGCTCAGTGGTGGGTGCACATAATCATAGAACTTAGAGTCCTAGGGTAAAACAGAACTTAATTATATGTAGAAATGAATATGGAGATAAATACAGTGAAGAAAGACAGGAAGTGATCCTTGAGTCAGGATCTGAGGATGGAGTTAACCAGGCAAGGAGAAGAACCATCTGAGCAAAGGTGTTGTGGGATGAAGTTTGGAACCTTCCAGGAATTAAGGACCAAGCCTTTAGAGGACAGAGAACAAAGGCAAGGAGTAGGCGGGGGCCACACCCAGCAGGGTCTTTACATCAATGGGAAGTTATTGAAGGAAGTCAGCGGGGCAGGGACATGATCTGCATTAAATAACAAACAAAATCAGCAAGTATCTGTTGAGCACCCCTGATGGGCCAGGCGCTGTGCAGGTATGTTGCATCTGCGCAGTATGCTGGTATCTGCCAGAAAGGGGTTGTTTGGTGGTTGTGGTCCCACTTTGGACTTGAAGAACATTGAAGTTGTTAAGTCCTTTCAATGGGCAGAATGTCCAGAAGTTTGTTTTGACGTTCACTTTGCCACAGCGAAAGGAGAGGTGACCTTGAGTAATAATTAATGGTCCAAGGCTAATTGTTTGGCCAGTTGGTTAAGGACATGGAAAGAAAAAGATTGGGGAACTGGTGACAAGGAAGACTCAGGAAGGGATATTCTGGATCTTGCAGAATAAATCTTAAGAATCCTCTGGATGACCTGAACTGCTCCTGGATGAAACTCAGCCTCCTTTTCCAGGCTCAGTGGAATCATTGAGGAAAATGCTAGTGATAACAGGATTGGAGCTATGTGGGGGATCACCAAGCTACTGCGGAGTGTTCCGGTGGCCAGCAGCGGTGACCAGTCCAGAGCTGCTGATACACCCCAAGCTCCAGAAGGATCAGCCCCACTTGGAGGCAAGTTGATTCCATTGGCCCGCCCGATCATTGAGGGGTTGGTTCTTTGTTCTCTCTGAAATACGCTCACTCTAGGTTTAGATTTGCTTTCTGTGCTTGCTGTGCTTCTGTCAGCACCACCATCTGGGGACTTAGGGCATGATTCATACTCTGTCCTTGTGTCTGACAGCACTGCTGCTGACCAAGAAGCTCACTCTGTAATGAAAGAAGTAATGCAATGGGCTCTTCCCCATAGATTCCATTGGTCTCATATGTTCTAGCACCAAGAAGCACCTGGTCTTGTTGACAACTTAGCTGTAGTGTCTTCTGGGAGATAACCCTTTTGAATGTCTTACCGGATGCAGTCTATGCTTCGAGCTAATGATCAATATTTGGCACTCTTTCTTCCTGGTCCTATCGACTGTTGCTGTATAACCACCCACCAACTTAGTTGTTTAAAACAACATAACGTTGCTTACAAAACTGTAACTTGTGCACGGCTCGGTGGGGACAGCTTATCCATGTTCCACTTTCCACTTGATTCGGTGGGGGCTGGTTACATCTAAGGAGGCTCCTGCTTGTGATTTGTTTTGTTTTATTTTGTTTTTGAATGAGAGAAGTGTCTAAGTGGATATGTTTTTAAAACCACCACACTTCCATAGGCAAAAGTAACGGATTTAGGTACAAAGGAATGTTATACCTAATGACCCCACTTAATGTTTTTTTAACTGCCATTCTTTGAGATTCTGGGCTTTGCTGGTTTAGAGGTTTGTTATCCAAGAAAGGAATTCTTCCAACAAAGGCTGAACAGTGGTTTCCTTGATTTGGAACTGGGACTGTCTCGTGTCACTGGAAAAGGACAGGGACAAGTTATGGTATTGGCCGGAGTGATTAACCCTGATTACCAAGCAGAAACAGGTTTGCTGGTACACCATAAGCAGTCCATCAGATACTCAGATTCCTTAGAAATGAAGGTATTGGTGGAAGGTAAAGGGAACACAGAATGGCTGGTAGAGAAAGGTCATCAGTGGAAGTGGCGTCCTCAGGGTCACGGGAAGGAATGAGAGCAGTCGTCTCTAGTGGTATTTGTTTTCTTGAGGTGTCCTGTATTCTTTCATGTGTTTTAACTTTATTTTCTTTCTTCACCCTTCACTGCATTGTTCACTTGGTACGCTATGGAGGAATGGATGTCAGCTAGAGGTTCTGGCCTTAGGAATGGGTGCGTGGGTGTGGTGACACTGGGTTGACTCCCTTGGAGGGTGACAGAGTCAGTACATCTCTGATTGTTTGAAGGACAGTTGCTTTATTCTGACCCACAACGTATTTTGACCCATAAGCATCGAGAGCAATGGTTACATGGGTGTGGGGAGCCAGAGGGAGGACTTTGCATTTGACAGTTTGTGGTTTCGTTTTCTGCTGCCCATCATTTGGGTTCTCTTTCTGTGTGTCTTGGTGGTGCTGAGCATTGCTTACAGAAGGTGAGAAAGACAGTTACTCACTTTTTGGGGCTTTCTTACAGCGGTGTGTGCACGTGACCTTAGCTTGATTGATAAAATGACATCTTGGGTGTAACTTTATGAGAAACTCTGAGCCAGCGCCATTCAGCTAAACTGCTCTCAAATTCCTGATTTATAGGAACTGTGTGAGATAATAAATGTTTATTGTTTGAAGTGTCCCGGCTGTGGGATAATTTGTAATGCTGCCATAGATAACTGATACATCCTCCCTTCTCCATGAGGACGGGAAATGCCACCGCACCTTCTCCATTACACAGATCCTTATCATCAGCCTCATCAGTCTCCGTTTAACTCTTTGTCCTTTCTGTGTAACTGCCAGGAGGCTTATTCTGGCGGAATTCCTTCGTCAGTCTCTTAGCGTTTCCTGCATAGGAAGACTGGCGTCTCCATTCACACTGTAAGAAGTCCTGATACCTATTACCTTGTTCTCAGATTTTGAGACCTCTGCTTAAAGTCCTAGACAACATGGAAACTTTAGCATCCTAAAAAAAAAAAAAAAAAAAAAAAAAAAATCACACACATATTCAGTAAAAATGCTGTAAATTAAGTAAGTAAATAAGAGTTCTAGAAGGCTTCTACTTCCGAATAAACCAGATTTCTTCTTGTTAAATCTTGCTCTGGAGGTTGGTCTTGCCCTCTGCCAGTTACTTGAACAAGTGATTCACTTCTGTTGCTTTACGTGTAAAGGGGAGGCACAGTGGTACCTACCTCACGTGGCTCTCAGGAAGGTGAGTGAAATAATCGTAGCGCAGTGCCTAGTACGTAGGAAATCTTCAGTGTGTTTTAGGTATTACTTTGGGTCATCACTTTGCTTAGCAGACATTGCCAAACCGTTGTCACTTCCTACAGTAGAGTGTCTCCTAAGTTTTATGTAACATGGGTGCTACCACTTTTTAACGCTTTCAAAATACCTTGAAATGTCAATCTTTTGTTCTTGCCTCCTCTCTTTTTTTTACAGCAGCCTGGAAAACGATCTGTGGGACGATCAGGGCTTTTTACAGATTTTCCTCATGTTTAAGTCCATGTTTTCTGGCTGCATGATCAATCCATTTGCTGAACAGAGTGGAGGTAACCAGATGTGTCTTTGCACCATACCCCAGAACTGCCATCACCAGGGGCTTGTGTGAATGTTTCTGTTTTCTTTTGTTGTAGTTGTTTAAGAGGAATTAATATTTTAAAGTTTGTTTTAAAACACAAAAACATGGAGTTTGCTAATACTTAATGCATTAATTTGGATATTTTGAAGATGGATTTTAAAGAGAGTGGAATTTTAAGCCTCATGTCAGTAATGCAGACGTGCTAAATAAACTTTGATGCAAGCTTCTCATAATATCAGGTTCATGGGGAAATTGAGGAGCTGCATCATTTTATAGCTTTTTAAATGATTCTCTACTAAGAAGGGCGTTATGATGGGTAATAGACTACGAGATTGTGGTGAAGTAAGTATGCATTAGTGAAGCAACAGTGTGTAAGTAACCATGGAGACTCAGACGGCTTTAGGTGTTTCTGTCAGAAGCTGTGTGCTATTTCCTGTCCTGTCAGCAAATCCTGAGGTTAAAGTACAGGTTTGAAGGTGCAGTGCCACATGACTCATCGTTCAGCAGTGCCCGTGTTTCTGAACACACTGGGAGAAGAAATAGCCTCTGTTTCTTTTCATCTCTCTCTGTTTTCCACGCGCCAGTGTTAGGGATCCGTGAACGGGTCTCTTCTGTTCCAGAAACGTGTCGACCTCTGTGCTTCCACTGGAGGGCGGTAGAGGACCACTCGGGCCGTCCTGACGGTTGGACGGGGGCATCAGCCCTTAAGACGCCTGATACTTATTTCCTGCTGATTTAATGTCATAATCAAAGTACCTTGTCAGGAAACCTATTTGCTCCAATAAAAAGTAATTTATTGTGAAAACAAAACAAAATAAAGTAAAATGTAGGCATTTATAAGCATTTACTAAGTGGGAAAAGACGTTAAAGCTACATCACAAATGTACGTTTTTGTGGTGGGACTTGTGTGCGAGGGCTGAACTGGCCGAGGCGTTCTCCAACACTAGTTCACGAAAGCGAATTGGGTTTCATAAACTCTGATGTGTGAAGGGGTCATATTAGATTGTTAAAATTAAATTAATTATAAATTGGAGCTCTCAGTCATTGATAAGACTCCTCTGGCCACCCTAATCCTCCCTAAGGTCGGTCATAGACCCCAGGGGTCACATGCCGACCGGAGACACCCACCATCCTCCGTGGTTAGGGCTGAGATGCCCAGTGTCCTTTGCAAGTGGTCAGGCCTCTGGTCTTTTCTTCCTTTGGGACGGGGCTTTTTTCTTACTGTCCTCACTGTCCAGCTTCTGTCATCAGTCAGGGTGCTTTCAACAGTAGTCACAGGTCTTCACTCCTTGCAGAACCTCTCCTCCTGCTTTCAGTGCCTTCTTTATTGCCCCCCACCCAAAAAGAATTGATTTGTCCCCTGCACACCCTTTCCCACCCAGATTCATCACACAGCCTCTTCTGTGAGCCTGGGCTCTCACTAAAGGCCACATCAGAGGTGGTCACTAAGCAGCTTCTGCTTAAGGCCCAGTATTACAAGCCACTGCTGAGATCCGCAAGCACTATGGACTGGCACCCCTCAGCAGGAGGTGGGGAAGGAAAGAAAATCACAGCAAAAACAAAAGACACACGAATGTCTCAACCAATTATCCCCCGCAGAAGCTAGAACTGAAGACAATGCTTTTCCTAGTAATCTCCCTAAGAAACCGCAGGCGTTCTGTAAGCATCTAAGCACCTTCAAACTGCATTCAAAATGAGGATTTGTGAGTCTAGAAAGCTTTCTTTGCTAATTTGTTGTACATGAATGCCTGCAGAAGCCTTTGAATGGTAAATGCTGTGGGAGGGGCAGTTTCCATGGTGACTTCAATGCACCCTTTTTCTTGCACTCCTGTTCGATCTTCACTGCTGAGCTGCTCTGAATGAGAAGGTAGTAACTCGGTAGGTCGGCAGGGCAGGAGGAGATGTGAGCGATTTTGAACCTACTAAGTTCGTTATACTATGCTCGCCTTGCACCATTTCTTCGTGGTTGCCCTAGCTCCACTATGGAAAAATATATTTGCAACACACATAATAATAAAGGGCCAATTTCCTTAATAGAGGAGGAGAGCTTACGAGTTAATATGAATACCAAAACACAATAGAAAAAAAATGGGCAAAGGATATAAATAGGCAGCTTACAGAAAAAGAAAATTATTGGTTTACGTAATTTGAAAATGTGCATGATCTCGTTCATAGTAAAGGACATACATATTTAAATAAGATTCCATTTTTCACCTACCAGATTGGAATAGATCTAAAGGTTTGATAATGTACAGTGTTCACAGAAAGTGGAAAACCCATAATTTTATACACTTTTAGTGGGAGGATAAATTGGTATAATCTCTTTGGGGAGTGAATTAGCAGTTCCTCTTCTAGAAATCCATCTTACAAGTGTAATTACACTTAACTTAAAATACAAGTAAAAGAATATTTATGGAAGCATTGCTGAGGCAAATGACTGGGACAGATTAAACAAGTTACTGATACCGCTCGACAGTCACACACACAGGGGAATGAGAGACAGAAATAAAGATGGGTTTTTCTCATAGAGAATGAATTGTGTGTTCAACCTCTTTGCTAAACACCGTTACAGGATAATTCTGAGGGGAAAAAGGTAAAATCACAATTCTCATGCAGATATGAAATGAACATATCTTAAAGTCATAACTGATTAAAAGGAGACGTCGAAGCACAAATAAAATAAATGTGCAGATGAGGACAACACTGGCTTTGCAGTGGGTGGGGGAGGCTGTCCCTCCTCCTGACAGCCTGATTTGCATGTAAATAGATAGTAATTATTTTGCATTGTTACCAGTTATCTATAATTTACAGGATTATAAAATAGCTCTCATAGGAAAAGAATCGGTAATGATGCAGGGTGTGCTGTAGTACAGAGTTTTTTTATTGAAACAATTTTCAGTACAAGATTTAAGTGGTGAATGCACGGAGTCTAACAGAGCATGAAATACTGGGGTCCCAATGACATGAAGTAAGGACATCCGCGTGTATGTACCTATGTACACACATGAGTTCACATGCACATTGGAGACAGAAGAAATTGGTCGTTGTGGGTGACACAGGCAAGAGGAACTGAAGTTGGGGATCTGAGGTGAAAGAGAAATTCTTTTCATTGTACAAGGGATGTCCAGAAAGTATCCAGCCTTATAATATGAAAAATAGAGGTATTTATGGCCAGATTTTTTTCTGGATAGCCCTCATATACCTTGATATACTGCTTGATTTTTTTATTTTTTACTTTTACCATAAGCATATATCATTTTTTAAAAAGAAAAATAAAAGGAAATAGTTCTCCTACCTTAGTATGACAAATAATAAAGCAATGAAATACATAAATCAAGCATTGCAGAAAATCGAGGAAAAAATAGAAACGTAGTCATAATGGGGAGAGCCATTACCAAACCTCTTGGCAGTTTTGACTGTTGAGCAGACAAAAAATCAGTAAGGCTATGAAAAGCAGCTTTCAACAAGCCCGCATGTTAAGAACAATCAGGTGCTTCTTTAGAGAAGTGTTTTTATGTCAAACGCATGCCAAAGTAGACAGGCTAGTCTAATGAGCCCACGTGACCCACCGCCGACCTCAGCAGTTACCAATGCATGACCAACTGCCCCACCCACTGCCCCCTTCGCATTCTGATTAATTGAAGTCTTTCTCAAGTCTCTTATAATACACACACACACACGCACACGCACACGCACACGCACACACACTACCTGCGGAGCTTCTAGAAAATATTGTTGTTCCGGTTGCATCCTGATAATGCTGAATTTGACCTGAGCCCTGGGCTCCTGAAAAACAGTGACAGTTAAGAAACACACACGCACACGCGCACACGCGCACACACACACGCGTACACACATGCATGCACACACACACACATGCACACACACGCACACGCGCACACACGCACACACACACGCACACGCACGCGCACACACGCATGCACACGCATACACACACGCACGCACACGCACACGCGTACACACATGCATGCACACACACACATGCACACGCACACGTGCACACATGCACAGCCTCTTTTGTGTTCTAGAAAAGACACTGCAGAGGACCCTCCTTTCCCGTCGTCCCCCTTGTTTACCTGTGACGAGGCCAGACAGACCTTTGCCATTCCCATTCTTGGCCTCACCTCATTAGCCGACCTGCTTGTTGCCTCTGAGCAATCAGAACAAAATGCCCGTTAACCAGACTCCGGCTAAGGTTCTCTTCTGCCAGGTCCCTGAGCTAGCACACCACTAGCTCCTTCTCAACAGCCCCTCCTGGGCAACGGCGGGCCTCAGGGTTAAACATTCCCTGCCCTGCTGTTCCGTGGGGTCACCCTTCCACCCCGCTTCCCCACACCTGCTGCTTCCTTGTCTCGTTTTACTCCTCTCTGTACAGGAAAACCCTGCCTGCCTCCCCCTGGACGTGGTCGGCGCTTCTCACTGCAACAGTCCTCCTGCCCTTAGTGGGGCAGCGCCTCCCACCCCCCCTTGCAACAACCCTTTTGGATAAAGCCTCTCCTCACTAAATGTGGATTTTTAAAAATTTGACAATCCCAGAAATGTCGATACTATTTTTCTCTAGTTTGTTATAATAGGAAATGAGATCTGAGAACCCCTGCTGAGAGGATGTGAACAATACAATTGCGAGGATGATCTAATACATACGGGGGCTGTCTGGAAAGTCTCCAGCCATGTCAGAGGAAAACTAGAGGCATTCCTGGCTGGATTTTTTCCAGACAGCCCTTATACATATGTGTTAGTCTGTGTTCCTCCAGGCAACAGATTCTGAGATGAGGTCTTGGTTTATTTAGGGGGTGATCTCGGGAAGTACACGAAAAAGCTCAGAGACAGCAAGGGGGAGACCCCACCCAGTTTTCCTGAGTGAGCGTGTCTCCCCTGTGGGGAACTGAAGCTCAGTTTCTCTCGGGATTCTCCGAGGAACAGGTAGAACGTACCTCAGATTTGATTTCTCAGGACAGCAAAGCTGGAAACCACGTTCTCCTGTCCCTCACTGGCTGAGAATTGTTCCCGCGGATGCTACGTTGAAAACCCTGCTGGGCGACTTCAAGTAGAGAAGCAGAAATGTATGGGTTCTTGAGATGAGTGGGTACCCCTGCAGTTGCAGGCAGTCAGAGGGGGCCAAGGAGGCATGGAGCTGGGGCGCAGGGGTGTGGGCTGCTGTGCTGAACTTCACACCTGCAGAAAACGCCCTTTTTTAATTCTTGCAAGTGCCAGCAGAATGGCAAAGTTAATGACAGGGAATCCTGTGTAAATCCCCCCAAATACTGCAGAAATTTTAACGAAGACTCGTCAAACGCTTACTGTGTACCAAACATGCTACATGTGTGACTGTAATTTAACTCTTAGGGCAATTACCTGAGATACGCGTTATATATCTTGATTTTACAAATGAAGAAACTGAGTCTTAGGTTAAATACTCTTCCGAAGGTCGTGTAGCCAGAATCAAACAAACGAACAAATGACAGCAGGGATTTGCCTTCTGATTCAAGACTGCAGGCTGTTAACCACAGTAGGGATTGCTTCCAATAGCCTTTAATCATAATGTGGGAAAATGAGAAGTTAATACCAATGGTATAAATGATCCAACAATAAATACCCCAACTATTTTGGAAAATTTAAAAATTTTTCTACAGAGAAAATGAAAGCAACGATAAGAAAAACCCATATGGTAAAAATGATGAGTTATGGTTAAAGCTGTGATAAAAATGAATTTCATTATAAATGAGAAAGAGCAACATTATATGAATTAAACATTCAACTCCAAAGGTTAGGGAAAGAAATTAACCATGGACAATTAAAGTAAGGAATTAATAAAAATGACAGCAGAGAGGTCAAGATGGACTAACTGAAACGGGATATACCTTCTTGCAGGGACAACCAAAACACGGACAAAACATATGACGCATAACACTCAGTATGAGGCCATAGAGGACAGTGATCCCTGATGGGAACGAAGGAGGTGAGCCTACCTTGAGAGAGTGTCCAGGCCTTGGTACAGGAAGGGGAACCCAGACAGAGATTGTGGGTTCCTGATGTTGAAGCAGCGGAGAGTCTGGAGAATAAGGTAGGTAGATTTCTCAGGACGGGCTACCAAAGAGGGGAGACCTGCAGAAGGTTCTCCAGTATTTGACAGACTACTGATCAGTGACTCTATCTGAGAAAAGAACCTGAGTTCAGGGAAAGTACCCAAAAGGGGGCGAGGTAACAATGCCCAGAGGTCACACAGAGCAGGAATAGTGTCTGTTCCCACCAGCCACGCTGGAAAAACCTCAAGATTCGCAGGGCACTGCGTAAAGTGGACAGAAGAGCCTTGCCTCAGTAAAGGAAATAGTTGGTCCTGGAATGAGCGCTGTTGAAGTCCCACATAACAAGTCTTAAAAACAAGACTCAGAATGTTCAAATTCTTTCCAGGCAATTTAACAGTAGCTCAGAACAAAGCTCAGGAATATTTATGGATGATAAATATCCACACATAACAAAAGTAAATATTACAATGTCTGCTAGCCAATAAAAATTGCCAGGCAATGCAAGAAAGTAGGAAGATATGACCCATTGTGAAGAGAAATTATTCAGTCACCAGAACTGACACAGATAGTAGTAGAATTAGCAGATAAAAATATTAAAACAGTTACCATAACTGTACACATATGTTCAAAAAGTTAAGTAGAGACATGGAGTATGTAAAAACATTCAAATAAAGCTTTCAGAGGTGAAAATTACAATATAAGAGGACCTTTGGATAATTTCAAGCAGCCCAAGTATAGTTGGTATTTCCAAAGGAGAGGAGAGAGGAGGAAAGACAGAAAAAGATATTTAAAGAAATAATGGTTGAAAATTTCCCAAATTTGTTGGAAACTATAAACCTATATATTAAAGAAGCTCCACAAGTACTCAAGCACACACAGACACACAAAAAAAATTTGAAGAAAAACAACACTAGGATACATCAAAATCAAGTTGCTTAAAATCATTGGTAAAGAGAAACTTAAAACCAACCAGAGAAAAAGGCATGCTACACATCAAGGAACAAGGATGACTTCGGATTTCTTGTTGGAAACATTGCAAGTGAGGAGATAATGGAGGAATATCATGAAATACTAAGAGAAAAAAAATACCTGTCAACCTAGACTTTTAATATACCCAATCCAAGTGTCTTTCAAAAACGGAGGTGGAATAGAAATGTTTTCAGACTCACAAGTGGAGAGAATTAATCACTACTGCATCACACACAACAAGAAATATGAAAGGGTGTTCTTCAGGCCAAGGGAAATGATACCAGGTGGAAATCTGGACCTACACAAGGGGATGAAGAGCACCAGAAATGGAATCCTTTTAATGCTTAGTTTGCGTGCACACCTCTGAGCCGACACAGGTGCTCAGGCAATGCCTCCTATCTGCAACTTTTTCAGGATTACCCTTGAAAAATGGAAGCAGTCTTAGGCAGAGGTGCCTAGGAAATAGGCTGCTTTCCCTGCCCTGGAACCCCAAAGCCAGGGATCAGCTCACGTGCGGGTACAAAAGCCTTTCCCCTTGGCTCAAGGTGGGACAAATTCTGTGTTACAATTTATCTTCCAGAGATCCCCATGGGATCAGGACAAAGCTTGACTTTGCCTGAGGCCACACTCTTGCCAAGCTCCTTTGCCTTCCCTGTAATGCTGCTTTCACTCTCTTCGCAGATTCTCGAAGAATGCTTTAAAAATAAACTATGTCATGAACCTGTGTCCCTGGCCCTACCTCTGGGAAACCTGACCTAGGAGAGGCATAGAGTATAAAGATGTTTGTACCCCACATAAATCCTGACCGGAAGTCATCCACGTCGGTAGAGACTCACAGTAATCAGGTGTCAAAATGTAAGCTGGGTGTCTGTTTTTCAGCCCGCTGTTGCTCACTGAATGGATTCGTGTATAAAGTGGCCATGACATCAGGAATGCAGGCGAGGCTTGGCCTCAACAACATGGACTCTCACACTAAGATTGATCTAACTATTGCTGCTGTTAGGCCACTGCTTGGCCTCTCACGTGGCATCATTCCCTTGAGGGAAAAGCCCGCCACCTGATCGCAGGTCAACGGTATTGGAGCCCTTCTATCATTAAGTGCAAAGTAGTTTGTCCTCACTGATTTTTTTCTGAATATAGATTATTTTTCTCTGCCCATTAGCTTCTGACAGCAGTGTTATCCATGGACTTAGGGCATTCCCGGTCACCATCAAGGTACCCCACACAACACTGCTTCCACCCAAGGAACTAATTTCACCATAAATAGGTGGAGCAGGAGATTCACCAGTTCTTACTGGGTGTCCCCAAATCCAGAAGCAGCTGGTTGGATAAAATGTTGGAAGGGTCTGCTGAACACTCGGTTATGGCACCAGCTGGGAGACAACACTACCAAGTTGGGGTGGTGGTGTACAGGATGTGATTTGCACCAACACTTACTTGATGTTGTTTTTTTTCTCTCATGGCAAGAACATGCAGGTTGGGAACCAAGGGGTGGACATAGGAAGGGCTTCTCACAACTACCAATCTGCTTGCGAGAGCTTGGCTTCTCCTCTCTGTAGTTTTGGCTCCTCTCTCTAGACGTCTTCATTTCCAAGAACGGGACGCTTCCACCAGGAGACCCAGCGATGGTTCCGTTGAGTGGGAGGCATTTCTCCAACTGTCTGAAATGGGGATTCCCTGGGAGACCTCTTCAAAAGGAAAGGTCGTTGTGCGGGAGAGGGCGAGCAGCAACCCCGGAAGGCGGGATTGTTAAGGACCAACACCCATGAAGAATGAAGGTTGGGGTTGCCTCACTGGACAAAGAATTTCAACCAGCCAAGATTCTGCGTGGAGGCCAGAGTAACATAAATGGGGAGCAGTGGAAGGAGGATGTGATGTCACCTCTGTCTGTGTGATCGCATGTGAAGTTGGGAAGTCTTCATGCTTTAGTGTATGTGTATTTTATGTATTTAGTATTGTTAGACTTATTGGGGTGACCTTGGCTAATTATGTAGGTCCCAGGTGTGCAGTTCTACAGCGCATCGTCTGTGTTGCATCGTGTGCTCACCACCCAGACTCAGTTCTCCTTCCATCACCGTCTATTTGGCTCCCCCTCCTCCTCTCTCGCCCCCTCTGTGTGTTTTAATTAGTGATGTCAACCCTCTGCCTCCTTTATCTATGTTTTTTTTTTTTCATAGAGAGTTTTAGTGCTGCTTAACTTTATACTTTAACTCCATGGCAACCAGGCCATGAGGAGATATACCCAGATCTGATAGTGCTTCATAGCCCTCCGAGATCCCAGACTTGACGTGGGTAACATGGTAGATGGGATTTTGTGTTTCCCCTTGTTGGGGAGAAGGGGGGAACATCTGTACTTGTAGGACATCGCTTCTGCATAACATCTGTACGTGCCAGTCGCAGTCTTTTAATAGTGATACTTGGGGCTCAGCGTGCCTGAGACACTCACCTGGGCTCCGTGGCAAGCTTCCGCCAGCGTTTTCCCCACTGGGGCCAATGTGGCATGCCCAAGGGCCACCCAACGGGGTCGCGGGAGGAGAGAGCGAGAGCACACCGGACCTGGGGCCCTGGCTTTATTACGGTCTGAGGGTGGGGTGTCTAGGGTTTTGTGGGTTCATTCTTTATTGGTTAACTTAAAGCATAACAGCAAGAATTAGGGGACAGGGAGGGAGAAGCAGCCAGTTGTCTAGGTTACCCAGGGTTTTCCAAAAGAGAGACTCACGGGCGGGGGTGGCCTAATTCCGTACCTGGTGGTGGTGCCAGTAGCTGTGTCGCACACTGGCAATGTGATTTTTCAAGATGGATGTCTTTTGAAAGGGGTGCCTTGGCAATCACAGCTGTGTCAGGCACTCACACGACGGTTTTGTGTTAGGCAGAAGCACAGAGTTGTTTGAGGAGAGGTATGGGTTGAATGCTGAGCAGCCCAAGGAGTGGACCGTGTTGACCCTGTGCTTACTTGTGCCTCCTCCTGTCCCTTCTCTGATTGCCCGGGGCTTGCCCCAGCCGGCTGCAGTCTTGCAGACTCTCTTGTCAGCTGGCTTCTGGCTGGGTCCAGCCAGTGGGAGGCACGACTGGGAGACGGGAGGCGGGGAAGGAAGAAGACGATGGGATCTCTGCCTCCTCGTCTCCGCTTCCTCCCTCCTCTTCCTGCTTCCTCTCTGTATCCTCTCTGGCAGGACCGGGGCTCCTCCGTCGTCCGCTGTGGCACGTAGGGAGTGTTGTGCACGAGCGAGTGGGCATGGGCGCTGAGCCTTTGAAATGTGTCTCTGGACTGCTGTGCGCGCCGTGCCTGACAGGAAGCAAGAAGGGAAGGCAGTACTGACGGCGCATCTGTTCAAGGTGGTTCTTCTCTGAGTGGGACCACTACTGATGACTTTGCTTTATCTGGTTACTTTTTAAAAAGAGAAAACTATGCCCTCTCTCTCCTGCAGTAATGCTCTTGGATGAATTGTGCCAACTGGCACCTGGTATTTATTTTCGTGCGTCCCTAATTGCAGCTAATCAAGCATTTACTTTCGCGTTTACAAGCTCTAGTTGCAGGTACATTTTTAGCCACCCTTAGGAAAGAAACATAATTCCAGTAGGAACCATCGAAATGATACCAGGGCAAGACCGAGAGACGAGTGTCATCACTTGTTTCTTGGGCGTACTTCCTTGTTCCTAGCTACATAGATACCAGGAAGAGAAAACAGCATCTTAAACAGAATTTATGACGCAGGGACACCGTTGGGAATAAGCCCAAGTACAAACATCGCAGCATTTGCATGCGAAGACTCTGGATCCAGTCTTCTAATTTCATTCGACAAATGGAATTACATATGATTCAATTTGTACATCTCAAAGCCAAAATCAAATATTGTCTCTTCCGAGGTGATTGTATTTCTAATTTAAAGATAAAAGAGTTCCCACGTGTCGGTCGGTCTGCCCTGCCGTCACCCTTCGGAGCGTCGTTGACCACGCAACCATTTTCAGACTTTGAATCTTAGTGGCCACCCAGTGGAGCCCTCTCATTCATCAGGAAATTGAGCCCAAGCGTGCGATTGGACGACTCAGTGGTACAGGTAGAACCACAAGCCACTCTCCTGAGTGCCTTCTCTGCTTCCAGTAAATATTACTGGTTCTCAGATGAACAGTGGTGTCCTTCCAAGCGCACGTACCCCTCCTCAGCAATCCCAACCTCGTCCCCTCTACTGTCCCCTCCCCTGGATGAGAATCTTGCACTTGTCAACTCAAAATTTAAAATCTCAAGTGCACTGTGATGGTGGTCTCTGAATCATAAGGTTAAGGTGCTACCTCTTAGGGATGAATCAACTCCATTTTTGGAGATTCGATTCTTTTCCCACAGAAAAATAGAAGGGAAAGATATGGAAACAACCTGACCATCTCCGTGTCAGTCCTGAACAAATTAGATCATACCTGTGTGCGAGGAGCCAAAGACAACTTGAAAGGCCTGTTCTTAAGAAAACTGGTTTTTGTTTGTTCCTCTGCATTATTCATTTCCCCCAAATTTATGATGTGCACGTGATGCCCGAGGCTCGGTGACAGGCCCCAGGGGCACAGGGCCTCCCCTGAAGGAGCTGGTTGTCAGTGCAGAGACTTTCGAAGTGGAGGCCAACGGAAAAATATACTAGAACTTCTATCATACTTGTGTTATCTCTCTTCTATTTTTACTTTTCCTCTTTAATAAAATGACACGTGATTAACCAGCCCCTGTTCTCCGTCTCCCCCTCCCCCTCCACGTCTGCCTGTGGGCTTTGGGTGATTTCCTTCCCTATCTCTAGATGACATGCTCCTAGGTCTACGTCTTCTTTTTCAGAATCAGTTGTCTATTGACTTCCCACTTCAGGAAATGAGGGTTTCGCTCTCTTGCCAACCTCCCTTTAACCACCTTCAGGCAGCACATCCTCTGAACAGGTATCCTGTCACCCAGTCCCCGCCTTGCCTGTCATCCTCCGTAGCCCCCCCCCTCCCCCGCTTAATCTACAGATGTGGGAAAGAGGCGGAAACATGGCCGTCCCCCGGCGCGTTGGCGACCTTGCCTCCCAGCGATGTCTCAGCCTCGCCCAGATGAATTCTTAGGAAATTCTCTGCAGCTGTGCACCTCCTTACGTGGACGTAATTGGGTGAAAGCCTGTGATTTCACTCAGTTCTGGCTGTCTCCCTGTTAGATGAGTGTCAGATCCCACAGGCTGGGGACTCAGCCCCGCAAGACTTGCCCGGTTTCAGAGAACAGTCACGAGCCCAGGTTGTTGTCACCTGTGCGGCTGACAAGCTATAGGTAGGCGGTTCTCATAGCTCCCTCCTTGGGTGGGATTAACGTGCTAGAGCAGCTCACAAAACTCAGGGAAAGTTTCCTTACTGTTATTGGTTTATTATAAAGGGTGCAAGTCAGGAACAGCGAGATGCAAGGGACGCGCAGAGCAGGTAGGAGGGTCCGGGGTGTGGAGCTTGCATACCCTCCCCAGGCCTATTACCTGGTGACAGGTTATTGGTGACAACCTGGAAGCTCTCGGAACTCTTTTGGATTTTTTTTTTAATTCATTTTTATTGTTAGACTTATTGGGGTGACATCTGTTAGCAAGGATTACATAGGTTTCAAGTCTACAGTGCATTGTCAACTTGATGTATAATAAGGTCACCACCCAGTGTGACTTCTCTTTCCCCACCTTATATTTAGCTTCCCCCGCCCTCCCACCCTCTCCCCTTTCTCCCCTCCCTTTTGGATTTTTATGGACCACGAGCAGTGACCGAACTCCAGTCTCCCTCCCCTTTACGGAGGTCTGAGGGTGGGGCTGGGAGTCCAACCCACTAATCACCTGGTGGGTGCTCCCTGGCAACCCCCTCCCATCCTGGGGCTATTTACAGGCTTTCCATGAATCACCTCATTAACATAAACACAGGTGTGGTGGAAGGCGCTTGCTGTGAATGACAAAAGACAGCCCTTTTACCTTTTGGCTCTGAGCTATTGGAGTAACCCTATATTGCAGCAACAGGTGCTTGCATCCCTCTTTCTCATTCAGGAAGACAGGAGGGTGTTAGGAGCTCCTGCAAGGAAACCCTGTTCCCCCACGTGACTGTCAGAGCATAGAAATGTGTTTTCCAAACTCCCTCCTTGTCTCCCTATAAAATCCCTGCTTAGGTGATCCTCGGGGCTCATGCCGTATTCGCTCTTTTCGGCCTCAACCATCTGCACCCAGATGCTCTGAATAAAATCTTGTTAACTCCACCTTGGCCTCGAGCACCTCCCTCTCAGCCTTCCTAACAAGGAACAGAACAAAGACCAAGAACGTATTTATTATAGAGTCCCGCCTCACAGGGGCGTGGGTCTGGCCACTCACAGGGGCGTGGGTCTGGCCAC